>MDKH01086550.1:0-51548 GCA_005239495.1 Nicotiana undulata | reverse complement strand
AGGCTACTATTCTGCCTTCCAACTTGCATAAGGCTACCTTTCTGCCTTCTGAGACTAAACATTATCTACATCTGCATTGTATAAGGCTACCTTTCTGCCTTCCAACTTGCATAAGGCTACCTTTCTGCCTTCCGAGACTAAACCCTGTCTCCATCTACATTGCATAAGGCTACTTTTCTGCCTTCCAACTTGCATAAGGCTACCTTTCTGCCTTCTGAGACTAAACATTGTCTCCATCTGTATTGCATAAGGCTGCTTTTCTGCCTTTCGAGACTAAACGTTGTCTCCATATGCATTCGCATCTTGCATAAGGCTACCTTTATGCCTTTCGAGGTTAAACGCTACCTCCATCCGCGTCTACATAAGGCTACCATTCTGCCTTCCGAGGCTAAATGCTGCCTCCTATTTACTTTCCAAAAGGCAACCACTGCCTCTAGCATTATTTACTTCGCTTTCCTTTCGGGCTAAGCTCCGCCCCTTTAATTCACAAGACTAAGCTCTGTCTTGTTAGCATCATACTATTGCATCTTCATGGGCTGAAATACCGCTAACTTGTCCAAAGGCGTCATCGTTTGGAGGCACCATCTCATGGCCCGAGAACACCATGTCATGGCCTGAGGATCCCTTTTTATCAGTTTGCATATCATTATTCAAAGGCATCATGGTTCGGAGGCACCATCTTCATGGCCCGAGAACATCATTTCATGGCCTGCGGATCCTGCATCAAGCAATTCATGGCCCAGGACATCATGGTCTAAAGACGTCATCCTTAACCGTCCAAAGACAATATTCATGGTTCAATGGGAATTTGCATCATGTTTAAATTATGCGCAAATATATGCTTATATTATTCATTTGCAAGTAATCCGGCAAGCAACAGCCTTCCTGGCAGGATAGGTCCCGCTCCAATTCCCTCAACCACCTCGTCCGTTCTTGCAAAACTTCATCGGTACACTTCGCCGATGACTCCTGAACTACATACGGCCTAATTCCTGCAAAACCAAGGATATGTAGGCAGCTCAAAAACCATGCGGCCTAAATCTTTCAAACTATTTCCACTCGGTCAAAATTGGCCATCATATCTTTACCCGACAACTCTTTCATCCTTCCCGGATAAAGAGGGGCAGTTGTTGATACCCAATTTTTCCTCGAAATTATTTTCAAACTTACATTTTTACCTTCAAAATCACTTTTCATAATGAATGGTATTTTCCATAATTTTTCATATTTTTATCAATTCATTTTCCTATTTATTTAGTATTTTATATTCAATAATTATTCATAAACTATATTATAAATAATTCCAAAATGTTTCCCAGTTCAATATATTATTTTAATCCTATTCGGATTTAATTATTTCGCAAATTAACCAATTTGATACTATTTAGCTATAATTACACAAATTTTGCAATTGTGGCCTAATTGTGCATTTATGCTATTTTAATCCCATAATTTGTCGTTCTATATTTTATAATTATCCAATTACCTTAAATTTTACTTACTTAGCATTAATCTTATTTTTATATAATTATTAGCTATTTTATTAATTATTTTATTTTATTTTTCACGGGTATGTAAAATCTAGCAACTTTTAATTTTCTTATTTCTACCCAATACCCCAATCTTTTAACCCAATTAATTACCCACCTAATTGACCCAGTAACCCAGCCCAAACCAATCTCCTACCCGGCCCAACCCCGGATCAATCTGAGCCGTTGATCAAATTAGATCAACGGCCCACATCCTTATTACCATAATTAAACTCACCTAACCCCCTGACCCCTCTCATTCTCACCGTCTCTCATCTCTCTACTCTCTCTCTATATATATCTAGTCTCTTCTAGAGAATTCTGTCTCTTACCTGCTCCGACGAGTCCTTTCATTCTCTCCGGCGACCTTCTCCACCGGAGACCATGGATTCCTCACCTTCTGTCTCCTATGGTTCCTTTATGCCAGTAATGTCATCCCTAAGGCCCTCGAAGGGCGAGGACCCGTCTACTTATACCTATGGCGTTCATGCTTGCCTCAGGCCTCCAAGGCTTGATTTCGAGTAAGATCTGTGACCTTTGAGGCTGGAGCCAGTGACATTTGAGTTTCTTCTTATATTTTCTGGGGTTTTCTTTGAAACCCTAATGCTTGAAACCTCCGATTCTTTTAGATTTACAATAGATCTACGCATATTACGAGTTATTATGATGTTTCTTTTAAAGATTTTCTGTTTCCCCTAAACGGTTCTTCATTTTTTTAACTAGGGTTCCTAAACCCTTTTTTCAAAATGGTTTTCCTTGTTGATTTCTAACATTACCTCATGATTTTCCTCATATTTACCATTATTGAAACCTTTTCCTTGTGGTTTGGTCAGTATATGTGCTTGATTGTCATGAGTAGCTTGAATTTCTGGTGATTTTACTCTGTTTTGCTATTAGGGTTTATGACTCTTTGTCTCTTTTGTGTGTATCATGTCTTCTCTGCTGATTCGTACTAGCATCTATGTGAAACACTAACTTTTAGGCCTAAGCCTTGAAAACTACTGGTTTGCTTGTGTGTTTGCATATGTGTTTGTGTTTCATTGATCTTTACCCTATGTTGTTTGTCTTTTGTTCTTCTTGCCTCCCTGACTCACATGATCCCTAATTTCATACACTAGGGTTTATGTGTTCTTGCTTAACATCCGTGTTGTTTCATGTTGATTCTCTTCAATTAATATTATGCTTGCTCGAGTCCTTGATTCTGGTCTATTTGTCACTCAATTGTTGCATGACTTGATGCTTTGCTTATAATGTGGTTATTCCTATTATACATAAGAATTTCTATTCACTGGTTGTTTGAATCCCTGATTCACTATGATTCGAAAAGCCCTGTTGATCTCTCATGAGATATTCTTCTGATTTCCAACCTCTAACTTATTTTTCTTACCTTGATTTGTTACTGTGATTGATATTGCTTCCTTAATTGATATTTTTCCGAACCTAGTCTCAATTGCTTGCTTGATTTGGTCTGAAAATTGTCTTCTTATATGTCTTATGCATGGTAACTTTCCTTAATTATGCTTACCTACTAGCCGTTTGAATTAAACATTCAATTAAGGGATACTTAATTGCTTGTCACTCACCGTTTGAATAATTCCCTTAATTCTAGGGATACTTACAGTTAATTGATTCTCTGAGTCCCATAATTACTGGGTAGTCTGATTTCTTTACGTTATTCTTTTTCACCTAGTTCCAACTATATATATACTTTGTCCATGCATTGAAAAAAAAAGACAGAAAAAGGGGGACACTCTTTTCTACTCTCTCTTGCTCATACATATTCCTTCTATTGGCTCTATCGATTGTCTGTTTGTTACTAGTCGGCTGAAAGCCAAGACTAGTCGTGTTGTTTGCTCATTCTTTGCTCCTTGCTTACTCTCTTCCATACTGGTATGTCTTGATTTCAATTTAAGTTCCAAGAACAATATGGTCCTTTTATTACTTCAATTCCTCATGTTTTTAGTGTGTTTTTATTTATGGTTTTGTTGTTCAACTTGCCACTAATATGTCTACCTTATCTCTTTACCTGTATGCTTCCTTAGAATCATCATGTTCATGAAATGTTATTTCCCCTTTCTATAGCATGTCTCACTGCAACCCTGTTCCCTGGTATGCTTAACTAGTTAAGAATGAACTTGTTTTGGACAAGGCAACAGGTACCTTAAGTTACCTGATTCTGTTATTTCTAAAGTTCCTTAACCCCTTTAGCATATGGTTGATTCTGTACTCAAGTGCTCCTGCAATTATATGTTTACCTATGTGCCCTATGTGTCCCCAAACCCCATTATCCCTATTTGTGTTTGTTGAACCTGCCTTGGTTCTTTGTTCTTTAGTTGTGTATGAACCTATTTTTGGGTGTTGTGTCTAGACTGTTGTTTATTACTCTACTCTCTTTTCAAAAGTTGTTTACTAAACAAACTCTCTTGCTTATGAAATGTTTTAAGTAAAGTCCCTTTCAATACTGTTTCTGTCAAAACTTTTTTGAACTCATCTCCACCACTTCACTTTATTCCAAGACCCTTAGGTTCCACCCTCTCAGTGTGAGCACTGCACATGTTTAAGTCCTAGTTACCAAGTCTGGGTGTGAGCATTTCCCGGGAGCCCCCCTGAGGTCCTTAGGGAACTTTGACACACCCGGACTATGAAAGGCTATGAAACACTAAAAGGCAGTGAGGTTTGGAGGATTTGGGCCTATTGAAGGCCCCCTATAGAATAACTTCTTATTTTATACTTTGTTTATGTAATTCATAATTCCTGGATTGTAATAATTTGTAAGCAACTTATGGGGGTTGGATAATGAAAATGGGAGGGATAAATATGCATGCTTAAGTCATGACAAGGGTGGAAACCATACTTAGACTTTATTTCGTATCTGCGCAATAGAGATCCTGTGTAGGTTTATATGTTCATGAATTAGAGATCCTGCTTCTTTGGATTCTGCTGTTTTATCATACTTACTTTGCTTAGAAAAATCCTGCTTGGGCTATGCATATACATCGCTCTGTATTTCTGTGCATTAGAGATCATGTCCTTAGGATTGAATTCATATCCGTTTAAGCACCTCTAATCCAATTGCTGATAAAAACAGTTTTATTCAGTTTTGACAACAGTTAGTAATAATCCTGAATTTCGAACACTCAGAATAGCGTGTTTAATAATATAATTTCAAGCAGTTTTCTTTAAGTAATTCTAATACTGGCACATTGGTTTACACCTAGGCAAGCCTTAGGTGATAAATTTGTTAAAACTTGAAATCTGCTTCCTTGTGTAGACTGCCTAACATTTAACAGGTTTTGAAATCAGTAGGCAAAACTAATTAGGCCTTTTTCTGAATTACAAATCTGCTTCTCTGTTATGTTTTAAAATCACCTAGACAACATGTCTTAGCATTCCAATCAATACTGCCCTTATATGTGTTTGAGTCTTGCTAATTATGTGCATAACCTGTGGAGGTAAATTTGAGCCTCTTGTATGCTCCTATGTGCTTCTCATTTGCTGCAGTCCTAAGTGGTTTTACGTGTCGCTTTAGAATTTTACCTTTAAACCTGAGGGTCCATCTAGTACCTCCATTTAGGATAGTCCTAACCTCCTCTAGGACTGATAGGATTGGGCGGGTAATAGCACGCAATAGAGGTCGTGACCAACACGCGCTTTAATTATCTTCACGGGTGGGGAAGGGTAGAATATGGATATGATGACCGATTCACTAATACCACGTGTAGCCCCTCTTTGAGGAGTGTCTATCGGGTATTGCATTGATGTGATCCATATTATTTCAAACCTAGGATACCATTTCTTTAAATGTTAGGTTATAATTTTTCAAAACTTTGTCACAACTATTTTCCAAACACTTGCTTGTTTAATATTTGAAAACCCCTCTTACTTGAGCCTCCTTACTTGTTATTTGCTAATTGTATAAATTCACGAAAACTATTTGGTCGGGAACCACACTTGTGGATCCTGAGGGGTGCCTAACACCTTCCCCTTAGGATAATTTCAAGCCCTTACCCAATCTCTGGTTAGTAACGTAGTTGTAATTGAACCCCCATAGGTGCCCTAACGCACCGTTAAAATCGTTAGGTGGCGACTCTCCAAAACTTGCAAACCCCCTTTCCGAAAAGGAAAGAGTTGCCTCAACCCGAATGTCCTGCACCCGACCTCTCCGCGAGGGGAAAAAGGGGAGGGGGCCGACAATTTTAACCGGATGTGAGATATGTAGGCAACCTTCATCGGGCTCGTCCCCAAATTTTCAAATTTTCAAAAATAGTTTTTTAATTTATTTTCAAA
Source organism: Nicotiana undulata (assembly GCA_005239495.1). NCBI lineage: Eukaryota > Viridiplantae > Streptophyta > Magnoliopsida > Solanales > Solanaceae > Nicotiana > Nicotiana undulata. The sequence goes on along the minus strand of MDKH01086550.1, from coordinate 45,732 downwards.
ATCCAAAAATATTTTTTCTCTTCTTCAAACAAATTTCTTTTGAAAAATCAAAATTCAAAAATATTTCCTTTTTTCTCTAGAAGTATTTTCTTTCATACATTCAAAAGAAAAGCTTTAAATTCAAAAATATTTTCTTTCTTCTTTAGAAGTCTTTCTTTCGAAAATTTTAAAAAAAAATTAGAAATCAAAAAAATATTTTCCTTGTTAGGAGTTTTCATGGTCTGAATTTTATAAGAGTAAGAGTTAGTTTATTTACTTTATTCCTGATCTCCCTGAACTACATAATGATCTTATTCATGTTCAACATGATACATAGGCAACCTCCAACGGGTTTGATCAAAATTCTTTTAAAACCACAAAAGAGTAAACAAATGAGTAAAATAATTGAAAAAAAGGAGGAAAGAAAAGAATAAGAAAAGAGAGTGGTAAAGTCAAGATAAAATAACCCAATAAGCTGGTATGAAGCATGAAGCCTTCCAAGCTCGTTTTAGAAATGAAAATGGTGTTACGTGCATGACATACAATGTGTGATTTATATCTGCAAAATGCCTAACTCTAACATGTTTGTTGTTTGTCATTGCAAAGATAAAGTTAAACCTAGGTGGTTGGTTTATGATTTAAACTGGAGACTCACCCTTACAACACAAGATCAGAAGGAAAAGGTAGAATGGAAAACAACACTGAGAAGAGTCAGATAATGACGATGTCCATGGAAAATTGGTCGAACAAGGTTCGAGATTGGTTGAAGAAGTTAAAATATTAAAGAAACAATTGGCAGATATGTAACAAGCCTGGTTGAACGGACAAGCACCGACCTCACTATCCATAGGGCCTTCAGATAATCTTCAAAATGTGTCAGTGCCCATCTTCATAGCAAGTAACCAATTATACCAACTCGGATTCAGTTCGAACATTAACCTCCTCACTATCCTCAGTACCACCATTCCACGTCCTCCAACCGTACCCCTTAGAAATGACTCCCCTGCTTTACCCATTGTCCATACTTTCATTGTCCCTCAATCAACTCTTGCTCAAAAGTCCAAGAATAATCCACAATTAGATGATTATGATGCCCAACATTACTCTTTGGAACTGACTTTCAAGGTTCTAGATTCATACAAACATACTCCTCGGAAAGTGTTCCCAATTGAGATTGAAAAGCCCGACAAGAATATGGAACAGGAGGAAATGACCAGAAAAAATGAAGATCTTGGAACAAACCATGAGAAACATACAGGGCTTGCGAGGCCACTAGAGTGTTTTGTTCAATGATCTATGCATGTTCCCCCATGTTCATTTTCCACCTGGCTTCAAGACCCCTAAGTTTGATAAGTATGATGGGCACGGTGATCATGTGGCCCATCTGAAGAGGTAATGTAACCAATTGAGGGGAGCTGGAGGCAAAGAATAATTGCTCATGGCCTATTTTGGGGAAATATCGACAGGAATTACAAGACATGTCTCATTTCCATGTATGGGTCGACATGGCTCAAGATTTTTTCCAACAGTTTCAGTACAATATTGATATAGTGCCAGACCACTCCTCTCTTGTCAACATAAAGAAGAAACAGACAGAAAGCTTCAGAGAATATGCAATCAAATGGAGGGAGCAGGCTGCTAAGGTCAAACCACCAATGAGAGAAACGGAGATGAATGACTATTTTCTCTAAGCTCGGGATCCTAATTACCTCCATTACATGTTAGCCGCCATTGGCAAACCTTTTGCTGAGACGATTAAGATTGGAGAAATAGTTGAGAATGGTATGAAGACGGGAAGAATATTGAGTCGGTTCACCTTCAAAGCCACATCGTAGGCCATCCAGAATGGGTCGGGGGGTTAGACAAACAGAAACAGGAGAGAAGATGGAGCTATGATGGCTTCAAGCGCGAAGCAGGCCCGCACGTCATTCAACCAATCCTATATGCCACCCAAAACTTCGCAACATTACTACCCGCATCATGATGCTACTTATGTTGTGGCACCGCCTCACTATGCGGTGACGAATGCACAACCTTACACGCGGCCACAAATCAAACCCAAAGCCAAGATCTACCTCCCAGAAATGATCGTCCCTACCAAGCTCCATATAATCCCCAACAAAATATTCCCCAATACAATCCCCGCCCCAAGAGAGCCTCCCAAAAGGAATCAATTCATCCTTATTGGTGAATCGTATTCAAGTTTGTTCCAAAAGATAACCATGTTAGGTTTGTTGCAACCAGTGGCCCCGAACTGGCCAAATCCCAAGTCCCCCTCACACCGAGTTGATGCTAGATGTGAATATCACTCTAGAGAGGAGACATGATACTGAGGACTGTTGGACTCTCAAAAGAGCATTGGAGGATCTCATTGAGGTCAAGTCAATAGTTCTTTGGGAAGAAGAGGCCCCTGATGTGACAAACAATCATTCGTCTACTCACAATAATGGGCCGGTCGTTGGAATGATATGTGATATAAGGAAGTCATTGAAAGCCATTGTAGTTATTTTCGCGACAGAAGAGAAACCTAATACGGTCGCCAAGCCATGAAAAGTTCTTTGTCATATAGGAATCTCGGTAGTCGGTCTTGTTGTCCTTTCTGCGTCTAGATTATTTCAGGGTGTAATATGAATGTTTTACTTTATTGTCTTATTTTCTAATATACACCCTTCTATCTTAAAATGCAAAGAAATGAAATCAATATATCATCGTCCATGAATGTCTCTTTTCTTAATCTTGTCCCTTTCTTTTTCTCTTGTTAGTTCTGTTTATGAAGATTTTAATAACATGACATGTGTGCGGACTTCATGCCTAGATCATAAAACGTTGTCAGACTTCGAAATAATGAATCATAAAGCAGAATGTGTTGAAGATAAGGCGTGTAAGAAAATAAAGAGAGAATTGGAATAGTAAGCCTAAATCAAATCCAAATAAAACCGCCCTTACTTGATTGGTTTATGGCACTGAAGTCGTGATACCAACATAAGTTGAAATTCCCTCCATTCGGATAATTGTTGAAGCCGAGATCGAGGATGAAGATTGGGCCAAGACCCGATTGAAACGTTGACTTTGATGGATAAAAAGTGATTGGCTGTAGTCAGCCATGGGCAGTAGTACCAACAAAGAATGGCCCGTGCCTACAACAAGAAAGTGCGGCCTAAGAAATTTGAAGTGGGGCAACTCGTCCTGAGACATATTCTCCCGCACCATGAAGAAGCAAGGAAAATTTGCTCCAAATTGGAAAGGCCCGTTCATTGTAGCAAGAGTGTTGCCAAAGGGAGCATTGTATTTAGGAGACATCGAAGGAAATTTTCTTGAGACAACAATCAACGCAGATGCAGTCAAAAGGTACTATATTTGACTCACTACTCGGTGTTAACATTTTCTGATTGGGATGACAAAAGCTTTAATTATCGCTACCCAAATACTATCAACCCGTTGCAAATCCTTTGACCAGATACTTTTTCCTTGATCACCCTCTTTAGAACCTTGTTTGTAAAAAAGAATGAATAAAAAAGAAAAGAAGAAAAAGAAGAAGAAAAAAAGAGAAGAGAAGAAAAAAGAAAAAACAAACAAAATACAAACAAAAAAAGTCAAAACAAGTTCATGTTAATTGAACTACGTCCGACCTGATTACGAAATGATACGTAGGCAGCCTCACTCTAGGGTTCGATCATACCAAAATAGAAATCCACATTTTCCCAAAAGTAAAAACTGGGGCAGATGTTATAATGGTCTGGCGATGGTTTTTGCCCGAAAGATTCCAAAGTTGTAATGCAATCAAAATTCATTTTGCCGAAATCCTTTTCAAGTCCTTGTGATCAATCGGTGAGAATTCCCAAGAATTGGAGGGTAATATTACTTGGATATGATGCAACCAAATGAGAGAAATAAAATGAGAGAGTCATGTTGGTGAAAACCCTCACAGGCGTTGTAGGGCGATGGTGAATAGACAAAATAAAAATGAGAGAGTCTTGTTAATGAAAACCCGCAAAGGGTACTACAAGGTGATAGCGAGAAGAGAAAAGAGAGAGTTCAACTAGTGAAAACCCACAAAGGGCACTGTTGATCGAGAAAAAGATCCACGCAGTCATGGTGTAACGACCTGGCAGGTTGTTTTGAGAGTTAGCGCCCCGATCCCCTGATAATTGTGTCTTCCATGTCTTATTATGCTAATGGAATGAGTCAGAGAGTTGAGTGATGAAAATGTGAGTGTTTTCGGACATATAGTCCTTTAAGGTGAGCTTTAACCTTAGAAATTGGACCGCAGCGGGAGCTTTGTGAAACGGATCAGGAATGGAAATCCGTCGACTCCTTTAGCTCCGTTGAGTGATTTCGGGGTTGGGAGCGTGTTCGAAATGTGTTTTCGAGGCCAGTCGTAGATTTAGGCTTGAATTGGCAAAAGTCAGAAATTCGGCGATTTTGGCCGATAGGTGAGATTTTGATATCGGTCTCGGAATGGAATTCTGAAAGCGACAGCAGGTCCGGAATGTCATTTATGACTTGTGTGCAAAATTTGAGGTCATTCGGACGAGTTTAGACGTGGTTCGGCGTCGGGGGTGAATTCTTGAAAATTCCTATGATTCTTAGGCTTGAATCTATGCATTTTTGGGTATTTTGATGTTATGGGACATGTTTTTAAGGCTCAACTAAGTTGGAATGAGGTATTGTGGTCAGTTGGTGGTTTTGGTTGAGGTCCCGGGGGCCTCAGGGTCGTTTCGAATGCTTAACGGAAGAATTTGGAACTTGGCAAATTACTGAACCAAACTCCTTCTGGTGTTTTCGCACCTGCGATGGAATTCCCGCAGGTGCGATCTCGCAGAAGCGGCCCCCTAGCCGCAGGTGCGAGGTTGGGCCAGGCCTTCCCAGTCTCCGCAGGTGCGATTGGGTTTACACAGGTGCGGAAGCGCACCAGCGACAAAAGGCCCGCAGGTGCGACCTCTGTCCAGCTTAAGTGAAACCCGCACCTGCGATACCTTTTCTGCAGGTGCGGTGAAAGGGACCGCAGGCGCGGAAATCCCTGTTCATATTCCAAAAATCCGAGGGTTATGTTATTTCACCATTTTTGAGTTTTGGGAGCTCGGGAGAGGCGATCTTTGAGAGGATTTTCACCTGGGTAATCGAGGTAAGTGATTACTAAACACCATAGGTTAATTCCCATGTTCCTAATCTTAAATTCCACCCTTAAATTCAAGATTTTTGAGTTGAAATTGGGGAAAATTGGAAGAAACCTCCTAGACCGATTTTTGGGGTTTTGATTGGGTATTCGACCTCCGATTTGAGGGATTTTCATATGGTTAGACTCGTGAGTGAATAAGGGTTCAGAAAATATAAATTTTACCCAAATCCGAGACGTGGGCCCGAGGGGCGTTTTGGTAAAATTTTCTAATTTCGCGTTTTAATTCTGAAATAATTAGTTATCTTGATTTCTTGAATTTATATTTACATTATACCATCGAATTAAATAGATTTGGGCCACCCGAAGTTGGATACTCGTGGCAAGAGCGTGATTATTGATTGAATTGCACAATCGAGGTAAGTGGCTTGCCTAACTCTATGTTGGGGAATTTTCCTTAGGCATTTTAGTGGTTTTTGCTATAAATACCTCGTGTACGTGAGGTGACGCACGCGTGCACGGGATATTTTCATTGAAGTTTCATAGTTCTTTCTACAAAATGCTTCATTTTCAACTCTATTATTACTGTTATCATTTAAATTGCATAATAACTTAAGATTTATCATGGTAAATTGATTTCTAACTGATTTTCCAGTCGTTACTATTCTTTGAAAATGATTTAATGATTTTACTTCGAGATTTCCAACTGGTTTTTCCTCAAACCCTTAAACTACGTTATTTTGGAGATTTACTTTATATTACGTATAAATATAGGGATTGCGGGTATAGAACTGAGCCTTTCCCTCATTCTGCATTGCATACAGGGATTGCGGGTATAGACCTCAGCCTTTCCCTTATTCTGCATTGCATACAAGGATTGCGGGTATAGACCTGAGCCTTTCCCTCATTCTGCATTGCATACAGGGATTGCGGGCATAGACCTGAGCCTTTCCCTCATATTGCATTGCATACAGGGATTGCGGGTATAGACATGAGCCTTTCCCTCATTCTATATTTCATACAGGGATTGCGGGCATAGACCTGAGCCTTTCCCTCATACTGCATTGCATACATAGGGATTGCGGGCAGAGACCTGAGTTTTTCCCTTATATTGCATTGCATTGTACCTTTATTTTCTTACAGAGCTTTATATATATATATATATATATATATATATAAATATATATATATATTGCGTTGATCCGAGCATTTGATTATACCGTTTCTTGCTAGTCTTTACTCATAAGTTCTATCGATTATCACTTGCTTTACTTACTTGTTCTCTATATCGGTTACTTTGCAAACCTCAATAGGTCCTCTACCTGACCTCGTCACTACTTTACTGGGGTTAGGCTTGGCACTTACTGGGTACCAAATGTGGAGTACTCACGCCCTTCTGCGCATGTTTTCCCCATGTGCAGATCCAGGTCCTAGTACGCGGTATCACAGCTAGCCAGCAGCAGCAGTATCAGGAGACTCGAGGTATAATCTGCAGCGTCCGCAGATCTCCGAGTCCCCTTCCTATCTTGAAGTTGTAGTACTTGTAGATGAAACTATACGGTCTTTTCTTTTCCAGTTGTACATATTGAGCAGTAGAGTAGCTTGTGATGTATGGTGATATTTCGGGTTCTGGGTAAAGTAACTGTTAATGCCGAGCGGCGTCGGCTTTATTATGATTTATTTCACTTACTGTTATTTTACCTATTTTATCTAAATTTCGCTTAAGTAATAGGCTTACCTAGTCGTCTAGACTAGGTGCCGTCACGAGACCCAGTCGGAGGGAGAATTGGGTCGTGACACATGGCATCAACATAGTCCTAGGCAGGGTTTCTCGATTTCAAGGCAAAAGTTGTGATGTGTTTCTGAGAGTCGGACGGTTTACACATATCAGGCATCCAGTCCAAAAGGCATGTCATGTTCATTGAAGTTAGCATATACCTCCAGATAAGTCCTTTCTTATTTTCCCCCAGAAAGGACACTTCTTGATTAAGTATTACTATACCTATTAGTTCACCTTTTTGTTTTATTTCATACTATTTTTCGAGTCCCTTTCAGTCAAATTTTGTCAAAAGAAAAGCAAAGAAAAGGCCATAAAATTGGTTACAATTCCTCCGTTATATAAAGCAAAGATTGCCAGGCATAAACTGCATTGGCAAAGGCATAAATCCATCTGTGATTTTTCCTGACGAGTAAAATGCTTGAAAGAATGAGCAATATGTCAAGGTTCAACAAAATTGACACAAGTAAGATTTATTTTGGGAACAAGATTGTTTTCACCATAAACACAAATGGTGATGGGCGCAAAATAGTCAAGTTTTGATGTTGAGAATGAAAGATCACCAGAAAGTAAAGAAAGTATCTCCCTGCAATTTGTACGACCCCCGACATAGTTAGTAGTTTTTCTAACAAGTGTAATTGACACAAGGTCAAGTCGCTCAAGAAATCAAGGCCACAAATCGACCACCAATATAAAATTAATGAATCTTTCTTTGTTCAGAACAGAAACATAACAATTTTAGGAAACTGTTCGTGAAAAGACAAACACCACCAAGTGAAGTTCTCAAATCCTTGATTTTCTTCAAATATACATGTAATCATGTTATTTTTAGTTTCATTATAGGGAATCAATACCCTGTCTTCAATACAAGGTACTACATTCCCTGGTTGCATTTTATTGTCAATAGGGTACAACATTACCTAGTAACATCTCAAAGCGCCATGAGTCTCATTTTATTGCCAATATAGGGTATGGCATTCGTTAGTAGCATCTTAGAGCGCTACGAGCCTCATTTTATTTCCAACAAGGTACGAAATTCCCTAGTGGCATCTCAGAGATCCACGAGCCTCATTTTATTGCCAACATGGGGTACGACATTCCCTAGTAGCATCTCAGAGAGCCACGAGCCACATTTTATTGCCAACATATCGTATGATATTCCCTAGTAGCATCCGAGAGTGCCATAGGCCTCATTTTATTGTCAACACAAGGTACTACATCTCCTGGCTGCATTACTTTCGTCTAATATAGGGTACGACATTCCATAGTAGCATCTCAGAGAGCCACGAGCCACATTTTATTGCCAACATAGGGTACGACATTCCTTAGTAGCATCCCAGAGAGCCACGAGCCACATTTTATTGCCAACATAGGGTATGATGTTCCCTAGTAGCATCCGAGAGTTCCATAGGCCTCATTTTAATGTCAACACAGGGTACTACATCTCCTGGCTGTATTACTTTCGCCTAACATAGGGTACGACACTCCATAGTAGCATCCTAGAGTGTCACGAGCCTCATCTTATTGTCAATACATGGTACTACATTCCCTGGTTGCATTTTATTTCCAACATAGGGTACGACATTCCCTAGTAGCATCTCAGAGCTCCACGAGCCTCAGCTTATTTCTAAACATAGGGTACAACATTCCCTAGTAGCATCTCAGAGCGCCACGAGCCTCGATTTATTGCCAACATAGGGTACGACATTCCATAGTAGAATCTCATAGCGCCACGAGCCTCATTTTATTAGCAACAAAAGGTACGACATTCCCTAGTGGCATCTCATAGAGCCACGAGCCTCATTTTATTGCCAACATAGGGTACGACATTCCTTAGTGGCATCTCAGAGAGCCATGAGCCTCATTCTTTTGCCAACATAGGGAACAACATTCCCTAGTAGCATCCTAGAGTGCCACGAGCCTCATCTTATTGCCAACACATGGTATTACATCCCCTAGCTGCATTACTTTCTTCCAAGATAGGGTACAACATTCCCTAGTAGCATCCTAGAGTGACACGAGCCTCATCTTATTGTCAACATAGGGTACTACGTCTCTCAGTTTCCTTCCTTCTTGTTAACATAGGGTACGACATCCCCTATTATCCAAAAATAGCCCATTTCTTTTTCAATTCTTTATTCTGCAATACGAGTAGTTTATTGTATTTTCAATAAATCACAAAACAATTCTAGTGCAAACTGGGGCGGAAAGTTTTTGTTTGTTTCGTTTGTTTATGATGGCTTGTAGGTTTTTCTGCAAAGCACGGTTCGGATGTGAAAACTAATATTTCATCTCTTGTCAGAGAAAGTAAAACATTTGATCTCAATATCAGCTGCGGCTAGCTTTGACATAATGTATGCGGATAAATAGGGTCTCAAGATCCATCTTCTCATCATATGATCAAGAAACAAGCTTGTGAGAATATTTTATGGTCTGTTACATCAAGAGCATCAAGTTTCAGTATAAAGTCAATGGGGGAAGCAAGTCAAGAATCAAGACAAGATTCCAGGTGGAATTTAGATAGGAATTTTGTAACTCTTAGATTTCAAGAGTATGTAGTTTTCTTTTCATTTTGATGTTATAGAATGAACCGCGGATCGGAACCTCAACGGAACTTCACTCGACTCTCCATCTAAGAATCCTCTATTAGTCATTTTCCATTTGAACTACACGTGACCTGATTCCCTTATAACCCGGGATATGTAAGCTACCAAAAACCAAGGCACGGTCGCACCTTTTCCTTTTATCTTCTTTTCCTTTTTAAAAATAATGAGGTCAAAAATCAGTCACCTTGTTCATTTTCTTTTCTTGAAACTCTTCATTTTTTCAAGCAAAGAGGGGCATGCTGTGAACAACTAATTTTTTACCACACCCAAATTCTATACTATTTTAGCATAAATATTTCTTTTAGGCCTTAATCTTAATATTTTTAAACTTTTATCTTACTCTTAATAGGTTTTATTTTAAAAAACTTAATATAAAACTATAAAATACTCACATTCTTAGAGTATAAATTTTATTTCTAAAACAAATTTAAAAATATATATGGTTTCTATTAATTAGAATTATAATATGTAAGTTATAGAATCTTTCTTATTACCATTTAAAGTACATATATTTTAGTATTGTAGGCCTTAGTAATGGTAATTGTTCGAGTAGTTTCTTGTTGAGATATCTGATGCTAGTATAAATTGTTCTTTTATTTTTTATTAACTAGTCTTGTTACCTTTGCTTTCAAAAAGAATAAGAACAGAAATGCTAGTATAAATTGTTCTTTTATTTTTTATTAACTAGTCTTGTTACCTTTGCTTTCAAAAAGAATAAGAACAGAAAATCTATAAAAGATACATTCCTATCCACAACTAACTCTCTAATATACCTCATCTTAATCGCAATCCCCCTAAGTTCCCCACCTTTCACGTCACTCATCTCACGTTGCACACACACACACGATCATCCCACTCCCTCGCGTCTTATTGCCCACTTATGCATTCATCACACTTTAAGCACACACACATTCTACATGTAATGGGCATACACTTCGGATTAAGGGGATTCCATTTTTTCAGAGAAAAAGGAGATTAAGCATTAATTTTAGTCTAACTAAGAGCATTGAGATTTTAATACACGAGCACATACTGGTTTGCTCACAAAATGTTTCTTCACTATCTCTCTTAGTAAACTTGGTTTGTAAATAAAGGATGCTTGAGACCGGGTTTGAGGTTTCCGATTAGTCACTCAATTCGTGATCTCCGGTCTTGGTTTTATATTTCGATAGAGCGTCGGATTTCTCTGTTTTAGTTTTCTACAAAAGGCCAGTCTTTCATTTTGTTAGTATTTTAAATTATGCCATGAGTAAATATGTAACTTTTAAGCTTCTCAATATTTAATTGATAGGTTACATGCATTCTTGTAATGTTTTGATGATCTAACAAACTTAATGATAAGAACTAGATAATGAACCTAATACACATCCTCAAGTACGTAAGAATAACAAGTCTCAAGTCGGGGACGTGAATCAACTCTTCAGAGCCAAAGAAATAATAGGGGGAACAGATGGACACCATTTCCCTTGGTGACTGTACTAGTCTACCCCCAACACTTGTAAAGTTGCTGCCTGCACATACAACAGTGCAAAACAGTGCAGCAGTCAACTTTATTGGGAATACCCTGGTACCAAACATGAGTGCATCATTCAAGTTATGTCACCTATGTAATATTAACATTGAACCAAAGGCAAAATATCACTTAAAATTTGAAGAATCCATCCAGTATTCTCTCAAGTATGTGCATCAATCCAACAAGCGATTCTCAAGGGCATCAAGAGCAAAGAACAACATAACAAAGGACCAGTTCCATGTATTGAGTTATTATATGTCCTTAGTTGTGTTGCACCTTTGTTAAAATACTTCACTTGTGATTCCTACTTAGCTTAGTTAGAAGCATTGTGTAGGAAACATTTGTGAAATCATAAACCTTATGTTTGTGTCTTGGCTAGAGTTATTCGAGTTGTAAGCTTTATAATAGAGTTATTACAAAGGGGCTTGTAATAGAGTTGTTACAAGCTAGAGAGGGATTAAGAGGTTAATTCCTAGGTTACAATAGGTTGTAATCCGAAGTTTTCTCAGTAGTGAAGTTGAAATTCTACAAGGGTAGGTCGTGGTTTTTAATCCCTTGAGCTGGAAGTTTTCCACGAAAAATTCCATTGTGTCATTTACTTACTGTTGTGTGTGTGCATTCAGTGGAAACTAATAGAGAACACGGTTCTCTATATAGTTTGGTAGGCCCTTAGTCTCTATCAATTGGTTGTCGCACCCCTTTTTCTCGCGAAATCGGGCTTCGACATGTGACAACTCTTAAATGGGACTAAAGAGAATAGCCATCACATAACGTTTTAAGGTGCGTCAAGGCACCTATTATGCAAATAACTCTATTGTAATTAGTCTGTGTCACCAAAGATGGGGTAAGACTCAAATTACCTCAAAGAGAAGGAGTTAGGCACTCTTCGAGGTCCAGAACTATGGGTCCCGGCCGAACTTAAGACTATGTAGATTATGTTATTAGGCTAGGTTATCAAATAAACAAAAGAGAATATAAAATTCTAGGAGTTTTATTATAACACAATGTGAATTGGTACAAATCTTAAGGACAACAAGGATACAGCTATAACGGTCTATATTAAATGACTAAGTGTATAAAGGAAAGGTGGGTCCTGAGTTTTTTTTGCCTAAAGGATCACCCCGTGCAACATAAATAATACTTTGCAACTCCCTTTAGATAGGAGTTTTCTCATATTATTCAGCGGGCACAGACTATCATCGCTTGCTACCCGATTACTATGTTGAAGTTGTTTACCTATAGCGTTCTAATTCAATTCTAAGTCGCGTTCTATACGTGCACTACCCGTCCCATTTCTATGGTCCAGGAGGCTTTGGACCTACTATTTGGGTGGTTCTAGACTTTACATAAATTTCTCAAAATGGTAAAAAACCAAGCGACATTCAAAACATATAGTATTTCACGTAAAGACAATTAGGGCCTAAGTTAGCATCCACATATAACAACAAATGCACACGAGTTTAAATTATGGGTTGTTTCAAATTCGAGGTGTTGCTTTAAACCTATAGACATGTCTATAGGTTTCTAATTGACCACTCAATTTAAAAAAATGTCTCGTGGCAGTGTTGCTATACAGATTATTGCGATGACAGATTATAAATTATAAACCTCGAAGCATGAGCTCTAAGTGATTTGCGCAAGGGGAAGTGATAACCATCACGAAACTCAGAATTTATCTTGTTTAATCCTATTGGCATGATTTATAAATGAGTAGCAGTATTTATAGCCAGGTTCTAATAATAGTTGGCAGATTTACCACTTATTCCTATAGGCATGTCATCTAGGTGAGCGGAGTAATAAAACAACATAAGCATCCAATTAGTTAATCAGTTAGAGCCTTATAGACATGGTATCTAGATAAGGATTATCAAAGCATGAAGGCATGCTATCTAGTAAGTACACTGCAGTATACATGGGAACAAGTAAGCATTAAAAGTCATGCTTCTGATAATAAACAAGATGAGTGAGTGTGTGATTCCCTATAGATGTGGTTTCTACTAGTGTACAATACATGAAACCAATAGTGTATATGGAAATTCGGACAGAACAACAAATAGATCACATAGACCATATAGGCATGTTTTCTACCCTTTTATGCAAGCATTAGAATATGCTTGTTTCCCCAATTTGACTAAATCTCCAATTGTTTATTTACAAATTATTACAAGCCTAGATAATGAATATAAGTATAAATATTACACAAGGAACAATAGTAGGCCCAACAACAGGCCCGAAAGGAGATAATCTAGTATTGCATGGGCCTTCAACAAGCTCATTTTTCGCACCAGCAGCAAACCCGGACCCAAGTTTGACTCAAGTATTAAAGTATACCAATTACAAGCTTCAAGCTCATATATAGACATATATCGGGAAGAAATGGAAGATTCACTCGCCCAGTACTAGTAGATGAACAACTTAACCAAACAACTACTCACTGAAAGTGCAAAAGGCACATAGACAAGATAACAGTAAAGTGGAAGGCACATGAGACATATGTAAGGCAGGTTCATGTTTCTATTTCCAAAAAATTTATTTGAAGTGAAAATATTGAGCAACATGAGACAACATGCCGCTCCACATAGAGTTTCAAAATAAAGCATGATTCAGGACCAACCTAAAGAACTTCAAATGACAATCTAGCATAATCAAAGGCAGGAAGCAAGTAGAGTACAAATTTCACATGCATGTTTTAACATGATGGCCTAATGAGAATATGGATACAAATAGCATAACAACATATTAGAGGCACAGTTTGGCCAACATATCATTTGGTTGAACATGAAACTTAACATGATGGGCATTGATCAAAGCACAAAAATTCCATAAAAACATATGGTAGGTAAAAGAACATATCAACTATACACTAACATGACGAGCAGACACTAGGAATCCTGTTAGTCGATCATACAAAAGAGAAGAAGTGGAACATTTATCCTAGAAGTCTTAGGCAATGCCAAAAGACTACAGGATTGACAAGAAAGGAATACAATCGTCAGAGTTACGCTATAGGCTAAATATGAGGACTATGTTGTAACATGGAATGGTCAGGGATCAATTTGCAAGTTAAAAGTAAAATACATATAAACGGTTCAGCAAAAAGAGACTTATTAAAGAAAATCCTAGGAAGGCATTAATTCCATAGGTGTTTCAATAAAAATGTTCAAAGTGAGGCATGAGAAAGGGTTTGTGTAACGACCCGACCAGTCGTTTTGGGCATTTGCACTTCGCTCTCCAGTTCTCAGGAACCCGTATGATGTATTATGACTTATGTAAATCGTCGGTTTTGGTTTTCAGGATAATTAGAATAGATTTGGAAGAACAATTCTCAGCTTGAAGCTTTAAATTTGAAAGGTTTGACCAAGTTTTGACTTTTTAGGATTCGATCTCGGATTTGGATATTTTATGATTTGGTCAGCTCCGTTAGGTGATTTTGGACCTGGGAGCGCGTCTGTAATGCAATTTGGAGGTCCGTGGTAGAATTAGGATAAGATCACCAAGATTTCGCGATCCGCTGCTGAATTTATTCCAATTCTAAGAGCTCGGATCGAATCGGTATTGATATATTGATTCGATCCGAGCTCTCTTATTGAGATTGCTAATTGAATGAGCATTCTAGAATTGGCAAAATTAGAAATTTGGTGTTTCTCAGTCGGCAGTGAAAATTTTGATATCGCGATCAGAATGGAATTCTAGAAGTTGGAATATGTTTGTAGTGACATTTATGACTTGTGTGCAAATTTTGAGGTCAATCGGACTTGATTTGATAGGTTTCGACATCGAATATAAAAGTTGGAAGTTCTTAGTTTCATTAAGTTTGAATCGAGTTGTGATTCACGGTTTTAGCATTTTTTGATATAATTTGAGGCATCGACTAAGTTTGTGTCATATTATGAGACTTGTTAGTATACTTGGTTGGAGACCCATGAGGCTCAGATAAATTTTGGAAGAGTTTTTGGAAGATTTTGGCGTTTTGAGCATAAGCGTGTAATGATCCAAAGGTCCATTTTTAGTTCTAGAGATCGAAATTTGATTTCGAGACTTCCGGGATTTTGATAATGAATTATAGGAGTGATCTGAAAATTTTGGCCTAATTTCATCAAGTCGCGATTGGGTTTTTGACGGGAATCATGAGTTAGTTGTTTAACGAGCTAAATGGGAATCTCACTGAGCAAATGAGCTCAAAATTTAGTCTCGATTGAAGGACTATGTTCGTATTATTATTTTTGACTCATAGGAACAAGAATCGTCAAATTCCGAGTTCGTATGGTGGAGTTAGAGCCTTTTTAGTGAAAATAAATATTGTTGGTGCAACAGGATCTGGTGCGCACCTTTAGCGACCAGATCTAGCACTTTTAGCGACGGGATGGGGCTTTTAGCAACCAGAATCGTGGTTTATTAAGATGTCTTGTATTTTTAGCTAATTTCCTTATTTTTGGACGAAAAGAACGCGGCTTGGGCAATTTTTGAGCGAGAAGTCATGGAAAACCTTGAGGTAAGTCACTTGTGATCATTTCTACTCCATAATATTGAATTATCATCTAATAATCCGACTAGATTACATGTTTTTGAGGTGTAAATTGGGGATTTGGACCTAGGGATTTGAAAATAAGATTTGACGATTTGGAGGCCGAATTGTTATCGTAATTTAGTAACTTTTGTATGGTTGGACTCGTGGTTGAATGGGTTATCAGATTTTGTGATTTTTGTCAGATTCCGAGACGTTAGCCCGGGGGTCGGGTTTGGCCAATTTCGGGATTTTTGGTTAATTTTGATAACTTTCGAATGGGCTTTGTTCCTTAGCATATATTGATGGTATAAATCTAATTTTGGCTAGATTTGGAGCAATCGGAGGTCGATTCGAGAGGCAAAGGCATCGCAAATTAGTATTTGGGTCGGTTTGAGGTAAGTAATCACTGTAAATCTTGTCCTGAGGGTATGAAACCCTAGATTTCGCATTGTATCACTATTTTAGAGTGGCGCACATACTAGGTGACGAGTGTGTGGCGTGCAATGTTGGGAGATTGTGACCTGGTCCGTCCCATAACAACTATTAAGTTGTGTATTTGATTCTAAATCATATGATATTTCATATTTTAAAGATTATTACTATGTTTTGGGCGGAATGCCATATTTTGGCCTCGTGCCAAGTGTTTAGAGCCCTTTGGGGCTTTTTACTGATATTACTCACTGTGTCGACTTATGATTACACTCAGTCATACTATGTTTATTTAATTTCGAAATGCAGTCTTATTTACGCTATTTTGTGATATAAAATGATATATTGGGATGAGTACCCCATTTTACTGATAGCCCGAGCAGCTTTTGAGAGGTTTCTGACTGAGTGAGGTCGAGGGCCTATGTTGTGAGGATATTATAGGATCGGGTTGCGCGCCGCAGCATGTTATACTATTTATGATGACTGAGTGAGGCCGAGTGCTTGATTTGTGAGCATACGATATAAAATCGGGTTGCACACCGCAACATGTTATTGATAGGCCGAGTGCCAAAGTGATCGATGCCATGATTTGGCTTGTTATAGCGCTTGGGTTGTAGGAGCCCCTTCAGAGTCTGTACACCCCCAGTGAGCGCAGGTACCTACTAAGTGCGAGTGCCGAGTGATTGGGAGGCATGAGTGACTGTGAGGTTGCCCGAGGGGCTGATACCGAGTGATTGTGAGGCATGTTGAGTAACTGATTATGCGTGATGATATGCCCTAGGGGAGGTTTATGATACATGTTTTTTCCCGAGAGGCTATTTATGAACTCTATCATTCTTATACTGAATTATTTTGATTTATATGAAATTTGTGGAAAGGTACATTTTCAAAGGAGTTTTGAGTGTTAATTTGGATGTCCTAGTTCTACGATAGGCGCTATCACAACTAGTTTATATTTGGGTTCGTGACAAGTTGGTATCAGATCCTAGGTTACATAGGACTCACTGGTTATGAGCAGGTTTAATAGAGTCTTGCGGATCGGTACGGAGACATCTGTACTTATCTTCGAGAGGCTGCAGAACCTTTAGGAAATCCCAAATTCTTGAATTCTTATCGTGCGACATTGATTCAACTTGAAATGTAACTCTTTAAATTCCTTCCACACTTTCGTATGCACGCATGAGCGCTCGGTATCAGTTGTGCATCGACGGCTTGTGATTTTCAGAACGAGAGGCGAGATGTGATTTTTGTGTGTTGATGTTGGGCCAGTCTGGAGGACTTGGGGCTGGGCTTTTTTTGTAGCTTTAGCACTGAGGTGTTGATTGTGTGAGCACGTGTTTTTGGATTTGTATGTTCGATAATGTCCCTATTAGTGGAAATGATGGATGGATGACCACATGATGAGTATGATGTGACTGCGGGATGTATTCATATGATTTGAATGTGACGAGAAGGGTCTGCTTGAGGGTAGAAAAAACTATTTTTGTGCTCTATTTCCAACTTGATTTGATGTATAGCCCCGAGTAATGGGTGTGTTGAAGGATCTTTTTATGTTTTTGTTGGGGAATGAAGTAGGTTTCATGTCGTGATATGAGTTCAGACTTGGGAAGATTAAGTGATTGCATGATGTTTATGACGGTGGAAGGGTATAAAGAGATGTTGGTTTGAGGCGAAGCAGGTGGGCTATCTCCTACGGAGTGTTCTGAGGTTTGTGTGATCCTTATGTTGTTCGTTGGGAAGTCCACTTTTACAAGAGAAATATACATGTTGCAATTTGAGTTTGGATCGCTTATGAGAGTGGGCTTGACTGTTACGAGAGTGAATGCGAGATTTGCAGATGATTTGAAATATTAGATGGGTTGTGTTATATGAGCTTGTGAAGGATTTAGTTAAATCTCATTGTAGTATTGTGACAGTGATAGCGTATGGGCATTATGAGTTATTATTTGTCTTGATTTATGAATTCGAGCCAAGTGGGGGAGTCTGCTAATGATAACTTGGTTGTACGATCCTGTGGTGTATTGGTTTCATTTCGAGGCATACTAGTGAATATGTTATAACCTACAGAGGTGGAGTTTGAGAATGACTCGAGTAATGGAAATTTTGGGTACAGGTTGTAATATACTCTATGGGTAATTGGGTTTTATTGAATGTTTGAGTTGTATTTGTAAAGGGTGTAGTGTGCGGGGATTAAGAATTTGCATGGTTGCTTAGGGGTGTGGGTTACTCCCTTGGGTGTTGGTGTGTTAATGGGGTACAGGTCGTTCGATCTGTTTGATCAGCTTAATTGAGATTTGCATAGAATGGATGACTCTCGAGAATGAATCTGATGGATTCAAGGTTTATATGGAATAAAATTGGGAATCTTCAAGGTGTGTATTCGGCTAGAAACTAAGATTTTTTAGTGGAAGGCGTCAAGAGTTGTGATATTTCTATATCATTGTGGATTCTACATTCTAGTATCATGAAAGGGGGAGAATAGCTTAAATTCATCAAAAGTCTTTTTATAGTAAGTATTTGAGAAGTGGTACTTTGGGGTGCTTAAAAGATATTCAGCGGATTATGAGCCTTAGGGCGATGTGGTTCTGTGTTAGGGTCTTGTGTGGTGATTTTTGGTTGAGGATTTTGGTACTATGGCAAGGATAATTATCAATTAGAAGGTAACTCAGAAGGAACTCGGAGAAATAGGACAGCTTGATAGTGGATTGGATCGGCATGGTAATGACTAAGATCGATTCTTTGGGTGCTTATGATGTGGTAAGGTTCTACGTGTGATTCTTGGCAATGCTCTTGGGTTTTGACGGTCTGCGTAGCTTAGTTGAGTTAGAGGGATTCAGTCCTGACGGATTAGTTCAGTACAATGGGTTTTAGAGGGTTCTTGATGGTCTCTACCATAGTTGAGATGTATATTTCCTAACTAGCGTGTGGGGCATGCGACATATTGTAATTTTCTCCATATAAAAATCAAATGTAAAGTCTTAACTGGTTGAGTATGTAGTTGCTTGCGACCCAGAGTGGATTTGAGGTTGTCATATCGTTCATATGATGGCATATGGGTGTGATGTGTGATGTAGTATTGAGATTGCAGGTGCAAGGTCACGATGCGATTTGGAAGGAAGGTCCTGAATTCTAAGGTAGCATGGACGATCTCAGATGATCAGATAGATGGTGTTACTTTTAGATATGGCTCCATGAAGGTATAAGTTTCAGAAGAGATACTGTGTTTTGATGTATGGATACTTCATTGGTGTGGCGCTACTCTTCTTGTTGGATCGACTACTGATATTCAAGTTTTCTTGGTGGTGCAGAAGAATTATAGGGGTATCCCTCGTGGAATGATTCAGTATTAGAGGCATGTTATATATTCGAGTGGTGGAGTTGGGATCAGATATGGTGATTCGTGCGCTTTATGGATTTCGAGAATGGGAGTTCTCATAAATTGGTTATTTTGTGGTTATGGACTGTGAAGATGCGAGCAAAGCTAGTAAGATGTTAGTATGTGCCATGATTCAGTCATTGTGAACTTTAGGAGAGTTATATATCTGTTGCGAGTGACCAGAGTTAATTTAGGGTTCATTGGTAGGTCCAGTATGGATGGGTGTTCTGCACCGGGTCGGAATTTGTTGACTCCAAATCTCTATTGTTGAGGGAGGTGCCATTTGATTGTTATTAAGCTTACTCGTGTTCTGGAGTGATCTATAAGTTACCCTCTGTGTTGCGAGGAGTTGTGATTGTTGGTTATATGCACATATGGTGCGGTTCTATTTGGGCTTTATGGCGGAATTTGAGTGAGACATGTGTTGGGATGTTGCATGATTGATTGCGCATTGGATATGTTCTTTCAGGCTGGCATGGCATTGCGTCATTTACTTCTCCGTGGTTATGGTGGTTTACTTTTGGTACTAGACATCAAATTGTGCGTGGTTGATGATTTTGAGCATGGTGACTTGAGGTGTCTCATGTGGACCAGTGTTTGGATGGGGTCGCGCATTGCATCGAGGTTATGTAGAGGTATGATCCTTCGGGTTAGATTCGTGTGTTCTGGTTCTACGATGTGTGATGGGTTCTCAACATTGTGATGTGGTGGTAATGGTGAGCCTGCGGTATAGCTCTCTCATTTAAGTCATTTTTTTATGATTTGAGTACGTTGGGATGTTGCTATTGGGTGCGCGAGTTGCACATATTATGTGTTGGGATTTTATTGGTGTGTCATGTCATCAGAGTGGTCGTGTTGGTTGAGAAGATTGGACCTAGAATGAATACTATCATAATTGACTACAGAATGGTTGGAGGGATAATATCGGAAGTCGGCTTAGAAAACTGCTATAGTTCCTGTAAGAGAAAGGGAGGCTCCATGGTTGACTGATCGGACGAATGGTTACTAGTTTCTGCGTGTTTCTTTCATCATTGGCGGTATATGAAAGTGTTGGAACGCGACTTTGTTTGATAAGAGGTTTATATCGGTATTGGGTGGTTTTGAGCAGCTGTTGCGATTAGAAGTTATCGCTATGAGTGTTTGAGTTATGTGGTATATCATGTATTTACATCTTGGATTACGGATATGGTTTGATACAGCTTGTTCGGACTTATACAGTGCATAGATATGAAATTCTGATCTTATAGATAGTTTCGGCAGTGGAAATTTGGTTCTAAGGTTTATGGGCTAGGTTGGATTGTGAAATTTCAGTTATGTTGTGCTATTAGACCCATATGGGATAGGGTGACGTGGGATCACCCCCAGGTATGTGCATGGTAAGGTTATACAGGGATTTGTTAGCTTTTGGAACAACTCCAGATACGTTCGAGGACGAACGTATGTTTAAGTGGGGGAGAATGTAACGACCCGACCGGTCGTTTTGGGCATTTGCACTTCGCTCGCCAGTTCTCGGGCATGTCTAGCCCCGTATGATGTATTATGACTTATGTAAATCGTCGGTTTTGGTTTTCAGGATAATCGGAATAGATTTGGAAGAACAATTCTCAGCTTGAAGCTTTAAATTTGAAAGGTTTGACCAAGTTTTGCCTTTTTAGTATTTGATCTCGGATTTGGATATTTTATGATTTGGTTAGCTCCGTTAGGTGATTTTGGACTTGGGCGCGCGTTCGTAATGCGATTTGGAGGTATGTGGTAGAATTAGGATAGAATTGGTGAAATTAGAAATTTGGTGTTTCTCAATCGGCAGTGGAAATTTTGATATTGGGGTCAGAATAGAATTCCGGTGACTTGTGTGCAAAATTTGAGGTCAATCAAACTTGATTTGATAGGTTTCGACATCGAATATAGAAGTTGGAAGTTCTTAGTTTCATTAAGTTTGAATTGGGGTGTGATTCACGATTTTAGCATTTTTTAATGTAATTAGAGTCATCGACTAAGTTTGTGTCATATTATGGGACTTGTTAGTATACTTGGTTGGGGACTCATGAGGCTCGGGTAAGTTTTGGAGGAGTTTTTGGAAGATTTTTGCGTTTTGAGCATAAGCATGTAATGATCCAAAGGTCCATTTTTAGTTCTAGAGATCGAAATTTGATTTCGAGACTTCCAGGATTTTGATAATGAATTATAGGAGTGATCTGGAAAGTTTGGCCTAATTTCATCAAGTTGCGATTGGGTTGTTGACAGGAATCATGAGTTAATTGTTTAACGAGCGAAATGGGTATCGCACTGAGCGAATGAGCTCCGAATTTAGTTTTGATTGAAGGACTATGTCCGTATTATTATTTGTGACTCATAGGAACAAGAATCATCAAATTCTGAGTTCGTATGGTGGAGTTAGAACCTTTTTAATGAAAATAAATATTGTTGGTGCAACAGGATCTGGTGCGCGCACCTTTAGCGACCAGATATGGCACTTTTAGTGACGGGAATGGGGCTTTAGCGACCAGAATCGTGGTTTATTAAGATGTCTTGTTATTTTTAGCTCATTTCCATATTTTTGGACGAAAAAAACGCGGCTTGGGGCAATTTTTGAGCGGGAAGTCATGGAAAATCTTGAGGTAAGTCACTTGTGATCATTTCTACTCCATAATATTGAATTATCATCGAATAATCCGACTAGATTACATGTTTTTGAGGTGTAAATTGGGGATTTGGACCTAGGGATTTGAAAATAAGATTTGAAGATTTGGAGGCCGAATTGTTATCGGAATTTAGTAATTTTTGTATGGTTGGACTCGTGGTTGAATGGGTTGTCGAATTTTTGGATTTTTGTCGGATTCCGAGACTTTGGCCCGGGGGTCGGGTTTGGCCAATTTCAGGATTTTTGGTTAATTTTGATAATTTTCGAATGGGCTTTTTTCCTTAGCATATATTGATGGTATAAATCTAATTTAGCTAGATTTGGAGCAATCGGAGGTCGATTTGAGAGGCAAAGGCATCGCAGATTAGTATTTGGGCCGGTTTGAGGTAAGTAATGACTGTAAATCTTGTCCTGAGGGTATGAAACCCCGGATTTCGCATTGTATCACTATTTTGGAGTGGCGCACATACCAGGTGACGAGTGTGTGGTGTGCACTGCTGGGGGATTGTGACTTGGTCCGTCCCGTACCAACTATTAAGTTGCGTATTTGATTCGAAATCATATGATATTTCATATTTTAAAGATTATTACTATGTTTTGGGCGGAATGCCATATTAGGCCTCATGCCAAGTGTTTGGAGCCCTTGGGGTCTTTTTACTGATATTCTTCACTGTGTCAACTTATGATTACACTTAGTCATACTATGTTTAACTGATTTCGAAACGCAGTCTTATTTACGCTATTTTGTGATATAAAATGATATTTTGGGTCGAGTACCATGTTTTACTGATAGCGCGAGCGGCTTTTGAGAGGTTTCTGACTGAATGAGGTCGAGGGCCTATGTTGTGAGGATATTATGGGATCGGGTTGCGCGCCGCAGCATGTTATACTGTTTATGATGACTGAGTGAGGCCGAGTGCCTGATTTGTGAGGATATGATATGGGATCGGACTGCACGCCGTAGCATGTTATTGATAGGCTGAGTGCCAGAGTGATTGATGCCATGATTTGTCTTGTTATAACGGTTGGGATGTAGGAGCCCCTCCAGAGTCTGTACACCCCCAGTGAGTGCAGGTACCTACTGAGTGCGAGTGCCGAGTGATTGGGAGGCATGAGTGACTGTGAGGTTGCCCGAGGGGCTGATACCGAGTGAATGTGAGGCATGCTGAGTAACTAATTCTGAGTGATTATATGCACGAGGGACGGTTTATGATACATGTTTTTGCCCGAGAGGCTATTTATGAACTCTATCATTCTTATACTGAATTATTTTGATTTACATGAAAATTGTGGAAAGGTACATTTTCAAAGGAGTTTTTCTGAAATCGACTTTCAAGTGTTTCAAATATTGTATCTGTGATTTTGAAAGAAGAATTGTATTTAGTGTGAATTGATGACGTGTATTATGCGTTTTGTCGTTCTCAGACATTATTTACTTTCATTACTACTGAGTTGGAGTACTCACATTACTCCATGCACCTTGTGTGCAAATTCATGTGCTAGGGCAGAGTGAGTCGTTTACCTGTCTTAGGGATTTTCTCGGAGATTTGCGAGGTAGCTGCACGCGTCCGCAGCCCTGCTTTCTCCCTCTTATTATTATAAAGCTTATGTTCCTGACTTGTATATTTTGTTAGATGCTCATGACCAGTGACTCCGGGATCTTGGGGCTGTATTTAACATTTGGCGTAGCTTTATCTATTTTAAAAATGATTAAACGAAACCTTTATGGATTATCACTTTAATAATGATATAAATGAAAGATTCTTTACGTTTTGAGTGTTAATTTGGCTAGCCTAGTTCCACGATAGGCGCCATCACGACTAGTTTTGGGGTCGTGACAATTTGATACTAAACGGTCAATGTAGGAGTTTAGGCATACATAAACATGACAGCATCACACAAGCATAACAAGCCAGAATTCTTCCAAATTAACTAAACACGAATTAACATATGTAAACTTATACAAGTTCTGATGAAGGATTGCAGAAAAAAATTCAAAGCAAGGTCGGCACAATATCATATTGGCTTATAAAGGTCCACATAACACAGATATTCAGAAGCATGAACACAAACATGGAAGAGATATAGTTTCGAGGGTTTGACACTTACGATTTTGCATATTTAACAACAAATAGAAGAGAATCACCAAGTTTCAGTAGCAAAGTAAGACAACAACAAAACTCCAAACCCTAGTGCGTCAGAGTTCAGGGGAGCTTCGAACGAGCCTCGAGCAGTGCTCGCACTATAGAGGTATATATAGAGGATTTTGGTGGCCTTGGCTTTCAGCCGGCCAAGCTCCCAAGTTCTAGAATAAATAAGAACAAGTGAGAGAGAGAACAACAATGATTAAGGTCTGTTTTAGGGGAGTTAGGGAGGGGGTTTTACAGTGTTCAATTAACCAAAATCAGAAAAGGAAAACATCAATCGAATCACAAATATAAGGAAAGAGTAGCATGCAAAATTGATTTTGAATCGGATTAGGAGAAAATCATACAAACCCTAGTTGACCAAATCAAAGATTGGCCGAAGATCTTGGTGAATCGGCCCCATATAGCCTTGCTATGAATGAATATAGACGATATATCGCCTGGATCTTAACGATTGAATTTGATTTCCCTTAATTCGAAGCCTGATACTTGCCAAAAATGGGCAAGTACTAAGTAATACCATAATTGCGTAAGTAACAATGAGGTAACGCGAAAAAGGTAAGAAAATCACAGAAGCAATCCATGATTTGATCGGATTCGGAGAAGAATAAAGAAGGCGGCTGGGGTTTCTGAATAAGGGAGGAGGAAAGACGAGGGAAATGGGGGTAGCAGTCTTAGGAAAATGAGTATTAGGGTTTGGGGTGGGGTAATTAAAGTGGTAGGGTAATTGTGGGTCATTGATTTTATGAGATCAACGACCAAGACTAATAATCGAGCGGGGCGGGTTGATTTAACGGGTCGCGATCGAGTTGGGTTAAAAGGGTCGTTTGGTTTGGTCTAAAGGGATTGGGCCATGGATTTAGGATCTCTGGGCCAGTGATTTGAGTATGTTTGGTCAGAAAATTAGCTAAAAATTGGGCCAAATTTTAAAATAAGAGATTAAAGGAAAATAATTTAATAAAATAGTTAGAAAAAATAAAAATGCTATTTATGAAACTTAATAATTTTGAATAATAGTAGAAGATTATAAAGATTTAAAAAATTATTTTCACCTTGAATAAAATGACAAATGCAATGAATTGCAAAATATAGGCTATTATTGCAAGATTCTGTAAATAGCCTAAAATACTAATGTAATTATATGAAATGAAGTGAAAAATATTTGAAGCATATTGATATTTAGCTTAAATTATATATATTTATATGTATTTCGCCTCATGTTTTACTCTTATTTTGTGGAGTTTGGATGTAAATTGAGTTGATTTATGTTACTTCGGGGTGTTTTTATGTATAGGAATCATCCGGAAGAAATTGGGGGCGAAATGTGCAAAATTAGAGCCAAAACAGACGAAAAAAGAGGGAGTGCGATTTTCGGCGCCACAGGCAGCGCCCCACGCCTTCGGTGGCGCCTCAAACAATCTACTTAACAAACTAGCACTAGGGCCAGCGTGGGGCACTGGCTTGGACATTAGTGACATGAATTATGTCCAAATTTTCCCAGGACAAGGTTATTTTGGCCCTAGACCTATCCAACACGTATAAAAGCAAGACTAATCCTATTTTTGGAGGGGGCGCGACTTTGAAGGATAATTGACGTGGCGGAAGACACGCCACTCTTGGAGGAGGCTTTCAACTAGTTTTCCTTCTCTTCTCTTCCTTTAATCTCATAGTTTGTTAGTTCTAGAGTTTCGGGGTACTGCATGAACGTTGTAGTTTGAAGCATGAATTTTTCTTAATATTTTATCATATTGGTTTATTTATTCAATCTTGCGCTTAATTATTTGATTGCTTGATCACCAATTGAATACTATCTACGAATCTAGGATTGAACTCGTGAGAGGGAATTCTAGATTTGAGTAGATCAAGATCTTAACTTTGATGGGAGGCGGATTCGCGGTTAGGATAGGAATATACCTAATCGTCTTGCTTGGTTGCTATACATGAATTGTTAATGCGTTCTTGTTAATTCTAATTCAATAGGAATATAGGCGTTAGACTAGCTTGAATAGGAGATTAGTACTTCGGGAGAAGACTATGAGCATTATTAACCCTGTCAACCAATAAACCAGATAAATTAATTAGACAATTTAAGTGAAAAACTCAACGGGATTGTTAGCCAACCCATAGCTCTAGAGTATTCAGTCACATTGAATTCGTCTTTAAGCTTGTCGTTGTTTTCTTTAATCTCTTAATTTGTTACTCTAGATTAATTTTAGTTAAATATTCATACGTTAGGATTCTCTTGAATAGATTAATTGTTTGGTTTAATTTAGTTGATAGTTGATCACAAGTCCATGTGGTACGATATCTGGACTTACAATCCTATATTACTTGTACGACCACGTATACTTGCGTGTGCGTTTGGGAGCAACAAGTTTTTGGCGCCGTTGTCGAGGACTTAGAAATTAACTATTCTACTAGATTGGATTTTTAGTTTTTGTCAAGACCCAAATTCTGAACCCTAGGGATCGTGATGGCGCCTAACACCACACTTGCTAGGCAAGCCAATGTTAGAGTTCGATTAGCTATTTTCCTTTGATTATTTACTTCAACACAATAAAACAAATTTAAAGTAAATTAGATCTAACGATTTCCTGCGAATCACTTCATAAACAAAATTATAAACTAATAAATAAACTGAGTCACGAACTTATTATATAACTATAATGCTACCCCAGGATCTGGTGTCACAATTCACGAACTTCTAAGAATACTACAAATAATGGGCTGAAAGAAAATAATATATCTGTTTTGAGAAAAATAAAACAGTCTCTATGAACTAAGAGAAGACTCTAGGGATCTGCGAACGTCGGCAGATATACCTCGTGTCTCCGAAGGATGGATGACCGCTACTAAAAATCTCTAACGATGGCCAGTACCTGGATCTGCACAAAAGAGTGCAGAGTGTAGTATCAGTACAACCGACCCCATGTACTGAGTAAGTACCGAGCCTAACCTTGACGAAGTAGTGACGAGGCTAAGGCGGGGAAATTATAACTTAACCTCTAACAATATATATAATAAATCAAGAAAACAATTCTACACAAACAAGAAATATAAACTGCAACAATAAATAAAATAACTCAATCGCCTATTCCAGGCCTCAGCTGTAATCAAAATCTCACATAAATTTCCAAATTTTCCAAAGTTTTGACTTTGAAATAGAAGTAAATACGAAAAATGAAAAAAAAAAGTAGAGTAAAACAGTAAGTTTTCAAATCTGTAAGTTTCAAATCCTTGAGTTTCAAGAACGAGTAAAATATTTTTTGAAATTCAGTAAAACATAAGTGTCCTCCCTTATCTCTCCTTGTTGCGGCGTGCAACCCGCTCCCACCTGTCCACCCTTATTGCTCCTCCCTATATATATCACCCTTATTGCTCTTGTTGCGGCGTGCAACCCGATCCCACATGTCCACCCTTATCACTGCTTGTTGCGGCGTGCAACACGCTCCCACCAAACATATCATATCAATTTATTTATTTATAAAAACTTTCACAATTCAGGCCAAGCCTTTCACAATACATTTGTCTCAACAATTGTAAGCAGAAAATAGTATATCTCATAAGCTTTAACCAATATCATTTCACAATGAAACCAACCAGAATATATGTAAATACTGTAACGCTGTCAATCCAGCTCAGTCTTTATGTACCATAACAAAATCAAGAGAACAACCAACACTTTTAACACACTTGCAACAATAAGTGGAAATAATCTAATGAACCCAAATAGCCATGTAAACCTCAATAATCATAAAACAGTTAAGCCAGGAAGCAAATAAATGGGAAACGGAAAAAGGGATCATGTTAAACAACAATTTGGTAGTGCATAGGTACTCGTCACCTCACGTATACACTACACACAAGAAATTTCACATAACTATCAAGTTGGGGATTCCTATTCCCTCAAGTCAAGGTTAAACCAAGCACTTACCTCGATCTAACAGGAACTTCACTGCTCTAGCACTGCCTTTCTTTTAGAATTTGCTTTTAATCCGCTCGAATATAATCACAATTTGTTCAATGTTATCAATCATAGCCTAAAGGAATCATCTTTATTGAAAAACAATGGTTTTCCTAAGTTTTCCTATTCAAATTCAAAAATCGACCCCGGACCCGCTTGGTCTAAACTCGAGGTTCGGACCAAAACCCATTTACCCAATCTCCCCCGAGCCCGAATATACAATTGATATTGGAATCCGACCTCAATTCGAGGCCCAATTCCCCAAATTTCGAAATTTCTAAGTTCTACCCAAGAACCCAATTTTTTCCCATGAAAACTCTTGATTTTTGGTTGTAATCTTGTTAAAAGTTGTTAGGAATTGAAAGAAATTAGTTAGGGATCACTTACCAATGATTTGGAGAAGTTTTGGTCTTTGGAAAATCGCCTATGGAGGTTTAGGGTTTTAGAAAATTAAAAAAAAAGTGAAAATCCCGTCAAAAAGCTGATATAACATGTTGCGGGTCTCGCATTTGCGTACTGGAGTTCGCATTTGCGAACCCTGAGCTTTCCGAAACAATTTCGCAAATGCGATCAGGCCTTCGCATTTGCGAACAGGGGCCCTTCGCATTTGCGATCCAGGACCTCGCAATTGCGAGATCTAAGGCTAGCCATTGGCTTTGCATTTGCGAAGTCCGACCTCGCATTTGCGAGATCTGAGGCCTGCACACCATATGTCCAGATGTTGGGATATTTTTCTAACTCTAGACACTCTGTAGCCAACCCGAAACTCACCCGAGCCCTCGTGGCTCCAAACCAAACATGCACACACATCTAAAAACATCATATGGACTTATTCGTGCAATCAAATCATCAAAATAACATCAAATCTACTGATTTAGCCTCAAAACTCAAGATTTCCTCAAGAACACTCAAATTCCTAACTTTTCAACCGGATGTCCGAATTACATCAAATCAACTTCGATTATCATGAAACTTCACTGATAAGACTTAAATAACATAACGAACTTGTTCCGGGCTCCGGAACCAAAATACGGGCCCGATATCATATATTTCACATATTATTTCATTTCTTTATTTCTTGAATTAACCAGCAGAATAATTTTCTTCAAAAATTATTTTCTAAGGATTGGGACCTCGGAATTCTGGGTATACGCCCAAGTCCCATATTTTACTGCGGACCTCCCGGGATCGTCGGAACACAGATCCGGGTTCGTTTACCAAAAATGTTGACCAAAGTCAACTAAAATCCAAATTTTAACTCTAGAAATTACTATTTTTCATATTTTCACATAAAAGCTTTTCGGTTTCGCGCTCGGACTCTGCACGCAAATTGAGGTATTTAAAATTAGTCTTTTTATGGATAATAAGCCTAGAATTAGGTCTGTTTTCACAAAATGACCTCTTGGGCCATCACACTTTTTTTCTATTCAAGTTTTATTTTTATTTTTTATCTTAATTTAATATTTTATTATCTTTGTTGACATGGCATCTTGGAATGAGAGTTGGTCGAATTGTGGTTATTCTTATTATGGTGATCCTTGTCCATATTGTGGAGGACCACACTTGTGGCAAAATTGTGAATCTCAATTTGATTACTAGTATTTTTGTAATGTTTGTGGTTGTCAAGGTGGCCATTGGGATGGTTGTCCTAATTCTTATTATCCGTCTTAGAGCTCTTATTATAATGTTTCTAATAATGTTTATGAGTTTGACAGGAGCAATGAAGTGGAGGATATGGAACGTGATGCTCGTATTATGAACATAATGAGGTGAGTAACCGAGCAACAAGATGAAAATCATAAGACTATTATGGACATGATAAGGCAAGTAACCTAGAAACAAGTTCTTGACGCATTAGCGAACAAAAGACTCCAGGCTAGAATGGACAAATTAATGGTCAATTTCCAAGAAGAACCTCAACTAGACGAAGAGAGCGAGTTCCCACAAGAAGATTACTTTGAAGAAGCAGATATCCTAAGCCAATCTTTGCTTGAAGAACAAGCTCAACTGGTAAAATTTCATGGGGTTCTACGTAATGGTTTGTCAGATATGGAAGAACAACTGATAGATGAAAGAACTGAGCTCGGGCAAGAGATAGACCAATTTGGCCAAGATATCCATGACATACAGGCTCAATTGAATAAAATGTTTGAGGCGTCTGATGCCCAACAATCAATTGTTATAGATACTGGCCAGCTTGTGGAGCTGAAAGAGGAGTTCCAAATTGACCAAGTTATTAATGATGCCAAGGTTGACAAAGTGCGAAAAAGTGAGGATGTCAAAAGTGGAGCGATTCTAGAGTTGGAGCGCATTAGACCTCATTCTAACTATCTTTCGACATTGTGCTTGGTTGGTGACACGAGAATTGATCCATTTGAGCATATGGAGGAGTCAATGGATGAGGAACAAATTGTTTATATTCTAAAATTTGCATACCAAGGAGACAATACGACATCCTGCACTTAAAGGCCAAGAAGTGCAAGATGCGATACCTATTGACCGGTTCCTTTATTTTTACACCACCGCCCCAGGAACGTGACAGAAACATTGATGCAAAATTAGGGGAACAATTCATATCCTCAAAGTGGAAGGAAAAGTGGTGAAAGTGATGGCGTCGTGCCACAACGTTAAATCAGGCGCTTGTTGGGAGGCAACCCATCTTTATTGCTTTCGTTTATTTCTATTTTTTGTCTTATTATTGTTGTAGTATTTATTTCTGTTTTGAAGTATTACAAGCATAGGAGGCAAAGCCATTGGGAGAGTGCAAAAGCGAATTAGATGGTGAGAACTAAGTGTGGGGTTCCCACATAAAAGACCATGCATGGGGGAAGTCTGAGTACCTCGTGAGCCGCTATTGCTTCGGCCTTTCGCCTGACTGGGAGTTTCGTTTCACCCTACTTTGTTTTATATTTTACTATGCATAGATTAAGTGTGGGGTGAGAGGACAACTTCTTGTGTTTTATTTTGTATAACTTGTAATCAATTAGTTTCTTTTAGTAGTTTGACTTAGTCTAGTTTTAAATCTAGTGTGTTTAGAAAAACAATATTATAGAAAGCTCGGACGTTTCCCGACGATGGACCTTTTGGACAATTTTCTTGAGGGATAAAGTCCGATTAAAAACACCAAAAAGATTTTGTTTTGTTTTTTATAGGATAGCTAGGTAGTATCCCTTGGTTTTCCTTTGGGTGCCGGTTCTTTTCCAAGGTGTAGCTCAAACCGGGTACTTTATTTTTTTAGGAGTGGTTAGGAAGAAAATGAGTTGCCTTGAGCTACCTAATAACATGTTTGGTGCTGGCACATTAGGCTATGACATACATTATGTCTTCCCGTATATTTGGTTTGAATTATGATGTCTAAGTAAAGTAAATAGCCTATTTTGTGACGCTTTTGCTCAGGTGTTTGACTTGTATGCCACATTGTGCAATATTGCTTAAATTTCTCAATTATGTGTGCTTTCTTGACTTGAGAGTTTAATAGAACCGTCTTGATTGAGTCATGTGAAATATGTGTGTGTGAGGATTTGTGATCTTCTGTGCTATCTTGTGTAGTCTAGAACTCTCCCCGTGTGTTAATCGAAGCGAAATCAATAAGTTATGCTAGTTTAGGCGATGAAGTAGGCGTTTCTTACTTGATCATAGACGTGCTTGTCACATAAAGATACAATTTTTCGTTGCTAGTCCCTATGTTATTTTTAATTTGAGATTGTTGAACCTTTACCTCCTAAGGAACTTAGTCGCTAAAAAGTAAGGTGAGAGATTGGAGAGTAGCTTTTGAGTGGAACCATGGAAGGGCCCTTTGGTGCACTAAAGTTGAAATCAAAAGTCACAAGCCGATGAACATTAATATATGGAGTGTGTGTAGAAAGAAAAAGAAAAAATTGCAAGAGAGAAAAAAATATATATGACAGTCAAATTATGTAGAAAAACACACCTCCCAATTTTACTAATTTGTGCCAGTGGGAGTATAGATGTCACGACCCGAAATTCCCACCATCGGGACCGTGATGTCGTCTAACATTGAACCCGCTAGACAAGCCAACATGTTTAATCATACCATTTAAAAACCTTTACTATTAAATGATAACCGGTAAAGATCAACTTTCCATAAATAGAAGCTTAAAAATAAGAACAGAATAAGGGATTACATAGCTAAATCCACAAACTTAACAAAATACTTAAATTAGCCCAACCTAAATCTTTGGAGTCACAACTCACGAACCGTCTAAGAATAGTACATAAAATAGTCTGAAAGAAATACTACATATGTTTCTGAAGTACAAGAATCAGAAATGAAATGAAATAGGGAAGGGGACACCAAGGCCTGCGGACGCTTGCAGGTCTACCTCAGTGTCTCCGGTGGACTGAAGGATACTCCCTCGACCAGTGTACACTGGGTCCGGTACCGTAATCTGCACAACATAAAGAAGTGCAGGTGTAGCATCAGTACAATCGACCCTATGTACTGAGTAAGTGCCGAGCCTAACCTCGGCGAAGTAGTGACGAGGCTAGGACACGACAAATAATAAACATATGTGCACTTCAATAATATATAACAGGAATAACGGCAGGAAAATAATCAGTTAAGTGTAAAATGGGGGAGAACATGCTCAGGAAAAGGGGGAAACAATTACTGAATCACAGAACGAAGCAACAGTCTAAGTATCAAAAATATTACAGGAAGTAAACACATAGAACAAACAAGTGCACGGCATCACCCTTTGTGCTTTACTCTCATCCTCACCAAAACAAGTGCACAGCATCACCCTTCGTGCTTTTACTCTCATTATAACGACCCGGTCGGTCATTCCGTAGAATTTGCATTATTATTGTTGTTATTGCCTTGTCATAGGTTGGTTATGTTGTTTATGATGTGTTAGAGTCGGTTAGCTCGGGTTCGGAATGGTTGTAGGGAGAATTGAGACACTTAGTCTCTAGAAATAGCTTTATAGTTGGAAAAGTCAACTGCGAGTTGACTTATTGGTAAACGACCTCAGAATGAGAATTTTATGGTTCGGATAGCTTCGTTAGGTGATTTGGGACTTAGGAATGTGTTCGAAATATTTTTGTGATGTCCGGTGTAGAAATAGGCTTGAATTGGCGAAAGTTAGTTTTTGGTGATTTTCGGTCGGCAGTGGAAAATAGGCTATCGGGGTCGGAATTGAATTCCGGAAGTTGGAACAGGTTCGTAATGTCATTTTGGATGTGTCTGCAAAACTTCAGGTCAATCGGATGTGTTTTGGATAGTTTCTGCATCGTTGGTGGATTTTAGAAATTTTAAAGTTCATAGGCTTGAATTCGACGTGATTTTGGTGTTTTGGTGTTATTTTTGGTGTTCCGAGAGTGCCACTAAGTTTGAATGATCATTTAGGATGTGTTGGTAAATTTGGTTGGGGCCCCGAGGGTCTCGGGATTGATTTCGGATGGTTAACGGGCATTTTGGCTTTGGAAAAGTCTGTTGTTTTTCTAGTGTTAGCACAGCAGTATTTTGTGCATCGCGATCGCGAGGTCAGGTCCGCGTTCGCGTAGAGTGGAATGAGGCCAGGAGGAAATTGTTCAATGCGATCATAGAGTGTGGGGTGCGATTGCGTAGCACTGGAGTTCTGTTCAGTGCGATCGCGTGGGATAAGTCGCGATCGCGTAGGGTTAGCAGGTCGAGTTAGGAGGCCACGCGCTTGTTCTTCGCGAACGCGGTCAGAGGTACGCGATCGCAGAGGCCTGGGAGGTAAAGCATCGCGATCGTATAGCTCTAGACGCGATCGCAGAGGGTAATTTTGGGCAGATGGAAATTTGTGCTTCGCGATCGCGATGTGGGTCCCGCGATCACGATGAATAAAGACCTGGGTAGTATATAATTAAACCCTCCGCGACCTTTGCCCACTTTTCCACCATTTTTGAACAGGAAGAAGCTTTCGAGGCGATTTGTTAGAGAGGAAATAATTGTTCTTCATTGAGGGAAGGATTTTGGACCCTAAAACTCAATTATATGTGATTAAGGATCAAATTATCATTGTTTAATTCATGAAAATCAGTAGAAAAAGATGGAATTAGGCCTTGAGAATATGAGACCTTTTAGGGATGATTTGAGGGGTCAAACAAACTCCGATTTTAGAGTTCTTTATATGTTCGGACTCGTGAGATGATGAAGAACATTTTGGTATAAAATTTGTCGAGTTCCGAGACGCGGGTCTGGGGATCGGGTTTTGGCTAATTTCGGGTTTTGTGCAAAAATTGATATTTTTCAATTCGAATTCATTCCCTTAGCATAATTTGATGTGAAAGATATGATATTTATAGATTTGGAGCACTCGGAAGTTGATTCGAGAGGCAAGCGTGTTGCGTAATAGCTTTTCGGGCTAGTTTGAGGTAAGTAATGTCTTTAAATCATGTCCTGAGGGTATGAAACCCCGGACTTTACATCCTTTCACGGATTTGGAGTGACGCACGCACTGGATGACGAGTGTAGGGCATGCATGAACTGGAAATTTGGAAAAAAATGTACCTTTTTAGGCAACTATGGAGTTGCGAAACTGCTTTTAAAGCTTAATCTCTATAGTACTACTATGATTTGATATAATTGGGATGTAAATCATGTTTGGGGCCTAGTGCCGATCTGTTTTAACCCTTGGGGGCTATTTTACTGATATTCTCACTACTTTGAAACTATGCTTTTACACTCAGTATTTCTTGTGAAATTGTTGACACTCCTATTTGATGATATTACTATTTCTTGAAATGAAATACTGTTTTGGGTCGAGAACCCAGTTTTATTCATGGCACGAGTGGCATGCTGAGGGTGTCTGACTGAGTAAAGCCGAGGGCCAATGTTGTGAGGATGTTATGATATGAGATAGGTCGAGTTCCTGAGAGTGATTTATGCCATGATGTGGCTTGTTTATAGCGCTTGGGCTGTAGGAGCCCCTCCGGAGTCTTACACACGCCCAGTGAGCGCAGGTACCTACTAAGTGCGAGTGCCGAGTGATGAGTGGTTGGGAGGCATGAGTGACAGTGAGGTTGCCCGCGGGGCTGATACTGAGTGATGGTGAGGTGCTGAGGGAAATTGTTACAAGTGATGATTATGGCCCGAGGGGCAGTTTTATGATGATATTTTACTGGGTTTTTGACTATGATTCACTTCATTTTTCAAACTGATATTACTGAGAGTTTTACTGAGAGTTTACTGAGAAATATTGGAAAAATATACTTGTTTCAAAGGATTTTCTGGAAATTAGTTTTCGAACTTATGTATACTGTATTGAGACTTGATGTTTTACTGTTTTGTGGATTGGTGTTTTGTGCTGCGTGTTTCTTATTCTCAGACTGTGATTTATTTTCATTACTACTGAGTTGGTGTACTCATCATTATTCCTTGCACCCCTGTGTGCAGATCCAGGTACTGGTTCGGAGCAGTAGCCATCCGAGTTCGTTGTCATCAGCTTTTTGGGATTTCGAGGTAGTTGTCCAGCGTCCGCAGCTTCTCCATTTCCCTTCCTTTATTAGTCTTAGTATTTCATTCCTAGACATTGGTTATGACATTAGTAGAGTTATATTGTATTCTTAGATGCTCGTGATTGGTTGACATTGGTTATGACATTAGCAGAGTTATATTTTATTCTTAGATGCTCGTGACCGAACAATTAATCAACAGTGTTCACAACCAAGTATTTCCAACAATTGAATAACCTCCAAAATGAAATCTACTTCATAACACAGTGAATAACGAAGAAAACACATATTTCATGAAGACCGACTCACGGGCATGCTTGACAACAATGCATAGGTACTCGTCACCTCACCTATACATTGAACATGAGATAAACACGTAGCACATATGACTCAACACCTATTCCCTCAAGCTAAGGTTAGGCCAAACACTTACCTCGATGCCACGAACACAATTCAAGCCTCAACTACCGCTTTACCTCTTGATTCCACCACCAACTCGCTCGTATCTAGCCACAAGTTACTTAATTATATCAATATATGCTAAATGAATCAATTCTAATGCATGAAAAAGAGTTTCTAAAGTTTTCCCCAAAAAGTCAAAAATCGACCCCAGGCCTGCTCGGTCCAAACTCGAAATTCAGACCAAAACCCGATTACACATTCACCCCCGAGCCCGGATATATAAATGGTTTTGGAATCCGACCTTAATTTGAGGTCTAAATCCCCAAATTTCAATATTCTTCGGTTTTCCACAAAATTCCCAATTCCATCATGAAAACCCTAAATTCTAGGATGAAATCTTGTAAAAAAAGTTAAGGATTAAAGAAAATGAGTTAAAAATCACTTACTAATGTTTTGGAGAAGAAGGAGTGTTTGGAAAATCGCCTCTTATGTTTTTAGGGTTTTGAAAAAAGAAAAATAACTGAAAATCTCGTTTAAATATACCCCCCTCAGGCCCCCTCACGACGGACCGCACAAAAGGGGATCGCGGCCGCGAAGGCCCTACCGCAGACCGCACATAATCGACCGCGGTCGCGAAGCCCCTTCCGCGGACCGCAAAAAATCGACCGCGGCCGCGAAGGTCCTCCACGGTCCGCACAAAGACGAACGTGGACCGCACTGGCGGGTTCAGAGATATGTACTTCTCTGAACCTGCAACAGCCCTGTTCTAAGCCTAAAAACATCTCGTGTCCTACCCGAAATTCACCCGAGCCCTCGGAACTTCAAACCAAATGTGCACACAACCTCGAAAACATCCTACGGACTTATTCGTGTAATCAAATCACCAAAATAACATCATAAACATCGGATTAAACCCCAAAATCAATGAAATTTCTCAAAACTCCTTTAAACATCAAATTTTGCAATTTAGGTCTGAATCACGTAAAATGTATTCTGTTTCTTACCACACTTCACAGATAACGCATATAAATCATATCGGACATGTAACGGGCTCCGGAACCAAGATACGAGTCTGATACCACAGGTTTCACATAAAATTTTATTTTCAAAAACCTTTATATTTTTCAGAAAAAAAATTTCTTTAAAAATTCATTTCTCGGACTTACTCGGAATTCGATTCCGGGCACATGCCTAAGTCCCATATTTTCCTACGGACCCTCCGGGACCGTCAAATCATAGGTCCAGGTCCGTTTACCAAAAATATTGACCAAAGTCAACTTTACTCAAATTTCAACACAAAAATATCACT
Source organism: Nicotiana undulata (assembly GCA_005239495.1). NCBI lineage: Eukaryota > Viridiplantae > Streptophyta > Magnoliopsida > Solanales > Solanaceae > Nicotiana > Nicotiana undulata. The sequence goes on along the minus strand of MDKH01086550.1, from coordinate 8,523 downwards.
TTCATTAGTTTTTCTTATAATGGCTTCCCGGCTACACGCCCGGGCTGCGCTCGCAAATCGAGGTGAGATAAAAGGAGGTTCTCATGACCTCGAAACACAGATTTAGCTAGAAATACACGGGATGACCTTTTGGGTCATCACAATCTCCACCTCTAAAACAAATGCTCATCCTCAAACGGACGTAGAAAGATACCTGAATCGGGTAAAAGATGGGGATATCGACTTCGCATATCGGACTCGGATTCCCAAGTAGCTGCCTCAATAGGCTGCCCTCTCCACTGAACACAAATCGAAGGATAACTCTTTGATCTCAACTGACGAACCTGCCGGGATAATATGGCTACCGGCTCCTCCTCATAAGTTAGATCCTTGTCCAACTAGACACTGCTGAAGTCAAGTACATGAGAGGGATCGGCAATATACTTCCGAAGCATAGATACATGAAACACCGGATGTACTGCTAATAAACTCGGTGGCAAGGAAAGTCTATAGGCCACATCTCCTACCTTCTCAAGAATCTCAAAGGGACCAATGTACCTAGGGCTCAACTTGCCCTTCTTCCCGAACCTCATCACGCCCTTCATAGGCGACACCCGAAGCAATACCCGGTCTCCTATCATAAATGCCAAATCACGAACTCTGCGGTCTGCATAACTCTTCTGCCTAGACTGAGCTGTACGAAGTCTATCCTGAATGATCTTCACCTTGTCCAAGGTATCCTGAACTAACTCTGAACCCAATAATCTAGCCTCTCCCGGCTCAAACCACCCGACTGGCGACCGACACCGCCTACCACAACGCCTCGTAAGGAGCCATCTGAATGCTCGCCTGGTAGCTGTTGTTGTAGGCAAACTCAGCTAAAGGCAAACAATTGGTCCCATGAACCTCCAAAGTCAATGACACATGCTCACAACATATCCTCCAAGATTTGAATAGTGCGCTCGGACTACCAGTCCGTCTGAGGGTGAAACACTGTGCTCAACTCAACCCGTGTGCCCAACTCACGCTCAAATACTCTCCAGAAATGGGAGGTAAACTGAGTACCCATGTTGGAAATAATGGACACGGGCACACCATGCAGGCGAACGATCTCCCTGATGTAGATGTTTGCCAACTTCTCCGAAGAATACGAAACTGATGTGGGAATGAAGTGTGTTGACTTGGTCAGCCTATACACAATGACCCACACCGCATCAAACATCCTCTAAGTCTGTGGGAACCCAACTACGAAGTCCATGGTAACACGCTCCCACTACCACTTGGGAATCTCAATCTGCTGCATCAAACCATCGGGTATCTGGTGCTCGTACTTAACATGCTAACAGTTCAAGCACCAAGCTACATATGACACAATGTCCTTCTTCATCCTCCGCCAGCAATAATGTTGTCGCAAATCCGGGTACATCTTCGCGGTGCCCGGATGAATGGAATACTGGAAACTATGGGCCTCCTGCAATATCAACTCACGAATACCATCAACATCAGGCACACAAATACGGCCATGCATCCTCAAGAATCCATCATCATCCACTGTAACCTACTTGTCACCTCCGTACCGGAACGTATCTTTAAGAACACATAAATGACGATCATCATAGTGCCGGTCTCGAATACGATCAAACAATGAAGAACGGGCCACAGTATAAGCCAAAACACTGCCAGTCTCTGAAGCATCCAATATCATGAACTGATTGTCCAAGGCCTGAACATCTAAAGCAAGCGGTCGCTCCTCGATCGATATATAAGCAAGACTACCCATGCTGGCTGATTTCCGGCTCAAAGCATCGGCCACCACATTGGCCTTTCCCGGATGATAAAGAATGGTAATGTCATAATCTTTCAACAGCTCTAACCATCTTCGTTGCCTCATATTCAACTCTTTCTGCTTGAACAGATACTGCAAACTCTTATGGTCCATGAACACCTCACACGACACACCATACAAATAATGCCTCCAAATCTTCAACGCATGAACAATGGCTGCAAACTCCAAATCGTGAACGGGATAGTTCTTCTCATGAATATTCAACTGACGTGAAGCGTAAGCTATAACCTTTCCATCCTACATCAACACTGCACCAAGTTCAACTCGTGAAGCATCACAATACACGGTATATGGCCCTGAACCTGTGGGCAAAACTAGCACCGGTGTCGTGGTCAAGGCTGTCTTGAGCTTCTGAAAGCTTGCCTCACACTCACCAGACCACCTGAACTGGGCACCCTTCTGAGTCAGCCTGGTCATTGGGGCTACAATAGATGAAAAGCCCTCCACAAACCGGCGATAATAGCCTGCTAGGCCCAAGAAACTCTGAATCTCTATAGCTGAGGTGGGTCTAGGCCAACCTCTGACTGCTGAAATCTTCTTGGGATCCACTTGAATACCCTCTACCAACACCATATGACCTAAAAAGGCTACCGAATTCAACCAGAACTCACACTTAGAAAATTTGGCATACAACTGTCTATCCTTCATAGTCTGGAGGATGACTCGAAGGTGCTTCTCATGCTCCTCTCGGCTACGAGAGTATATCAATATATCATCAATGAAAACAATAACAAGCGAGTCCAAATAGGGCCTGAACACTCGGTTCATCAACTCCATAAAAGGAGCTAGGGCATTTGTCAACCCAAATGACATCACCAAGAACTCATAATGCACGCACCGAGTGCGGAAAGCTGTCTTAGGGACATCGGATGCCCTAATCCTCAACTGATGGTAGCCAGATCTCAAATCAATCTTGGAAAATACTGTGTCACCCTGAAGCTGGTCGAATAAATCATCAATCCTTGGCAAAGGATACTTATTCTTGATAGTAACCTTGTTTAATTGCCGGTAGTCAATACACATCCTCATTGAGCCATCTTTCTACTTAACAAACAACACTAGGGCACCCCAAGGGGAAACACTAGTCCTAATGAAGCCTTTATCAAGCAAGTCATGTATCTGATCCTTCAATTCCTTTAGCTCTAGCGGGGCCGTACGATATGGCGGAATGGAAATGGGCTGAGTTTCCGGAGCCAACTCAATGAAAAAATCAATATCCATGTCGGGTGGCATACCCACCAGGTCAGCAGGGAATACCCATGGAAATTCACAAACCACGGGCACAGCCTCCATAGAAGGAACCTCAACACTAGAACTACGAACATATGCCAAATAGGCCAAACAACCCTTCTCGACCATGCGCCGAGCCTTTATATATGAGATAACTCTACCGGAAGAATGACTAGGAGTCCATCTCCACTCCAATCGAGGTACTCCTGGTAAGGCCAAGGTCACAGATGACAGTCCAGAATAGCATGGTAGGGAGATAACTAATCCATCCCCAAGATGACATCGAAATCAACCATATCAAGAAGCAAGAGATCTACATGAGTCTCCAAACCACCAATAACCACTAAGCATGAACTGTAGACTTGATCTACCACAATAGAATCACCCATTGGTGTATATACATATATAGGAGTACTCAGGGGATCACGGGGAATAATCAGATAAGGAGAAAATTATGAAGACACATAGGAGAATGTAGACCTCGGATCAAATAAAACCGAAGAATCTCTGCTGAAAACTGAAACCATACCTGTAATAACTACATCAGAGGCCTCAGCCTTAGGTCTGGCAGGAATAGCATAGCATCGGGGCGGAGCCCCTCCAACCTGAACATCTCTAGGTCGACCTACTGCGGGTTGACCTCTACCTCTCATAGTCTGTCCTCCACCTCTAACTGTCTGGCCTCGACCTCTGGAACCTCGACCTCCACCCCTAGCTGGCAGAGGGGGTGGGGGTGCACCTGGTGCGAGAATCATAGCACGGGAACCTTGATGCTGAGAACCACTAGAATCTTGGGGTCAATACCAAGCAATGTGACCTGGAATACCAAAAGAGTAGCATGACTTCTGCTGCTGAGACTGCTGGCCCTGAAACTATCCCTATCGACCGGAATAATCACCCTGGAGGCTCTGAAGCGGCGGTGCACTAATAGGAACTGGTGGTGCACTGATAGGAGCTGGTGGTGCACTACGGGATACCTGAAGTGCCGACTGGTATGGTCTAGGTGGATGACCTCTGCCAAAGGAATCTCTGCCTCCAGATGAGGCACCATTGAATCGGCCGAAATGACGAGGTCTCTTGTTAGACCCCTGACCACTGCCCTATGAGAAGACCATCTCAATGCGCCTGACCACAGTGGCTGCCTCCTGGAATGAAATATTGGTACCTGACTCCCTGGCCATCTGGAGTCTAATAGGCTGAGTTAGCCCCTCAATAAACCTTCTCACCCTCTCTCGATCGGTGGGGAGTATCATGATAGCATGTCGGGCCAAAGTGATGAACCTGGTCTCATACTGTGTAACAGTCATAGATCCCTGTTGGAGGTGCTCAAACTGCCTCTGAAGATCCTCTTTCTGAGTAAGTGGTAGAAACTTCTCCAAGAACAACTCGGAGAACTGAGCCCAAGACAACGGCGAAGATTCAACTGACCTAGTCAAGCAAAAATCCCTCCACAAAGTCTTGGCGGTACCAGAAAGACGGAATGTAGCAAAATCAACCCCATTGGTCTCTACGATCCCCATGTTCTGAAGAACCTCATAGCAACTGTCCAAGTAATCCTGGGGATCCTCTTATGGTGCACCAGTAAATGTAGTAGGAAATGTTTAACCAAAGAATTAGATCCCTTGACTAAAGCTTATTTTTAGGAATGAACACGGGTTACTGATAATCAAGAAAATAATGATAAATAAAAAGGAGTAAGTAAATAGACAATAGTATGATGCACAGAAAAATAAAGAGTATGGTATTTGTAGTCCAGATGCCCCTTACAAGTTAACTTCTATTCCCTTATATAGGGAATTCTTCAGTATAACGTCTACCTCTTGTAATGATAACACATTAATGACTAATTATTACATTAATGTAATGTTACAGTGAATAATTGTAACTGTTGCATGAAGATTGTGTAACGTGCAGATCATTAATTGAAGACCTTTGAATCTGCCCGTAGCTCTGTCCGGATTCATTCTGACTGTGTCTCTTTTTTAACTTAATCAAGTTGAGTCTTCCGTAGCTGATTACTTCGTAGGTATATAGTGACGTGCCTCTTCACGTCGCACCTCCTTATAGGATCATGTCCAGTTGTCATGTTTTGCTTGTTCCACGTAACTGGCTGAATCATCAAGAATTAGCATACATGTGAAGCTCTTTTTTACCAATACAGATAGTCCCCCCACTTATAATTTATTTATCGATTAATATTTGGTAAGTGGATATGCATTTATGGCGGGAATATTTTGGCGTCGCTTCACCTCAAAACATTGTATCCTTCTCTGAGTGTAGACATCGTTTGTCACTTCCATTTAATGCTCAAGCCACGTGTCCCCTCCGGATTGGTTCTGCAGTCACTCGGCGCCTTTTAGGGCTTATTGCGAATGCATCAGTCACGAAGCGACACCTTCAATTATGACTTTTTCATCATTGTTTTTTCCATGTTTGACGGTTGTCTTCAGGTATAAATACCCTTTTTCCTTTCTTTACTTTCACGAAAAACTTCTAACTTGTCTTTTTTATTTGTAAAGAATTTTTCCCTTGTCTTCGTAAATATGTCTTCATCAAACCAACCTAAAGGAGTGATAAATGTGGATGACTTGACCCCTTCCTCTACTCCGACGCTGAGCCGGAGAGGTGGTAGATTGAGGAGTTTAAGCTCTACTCCTTTAAGAGGCTCTTCTTCTTCCCAGATTACTTCCCTTCCTTCTATATGTCTTTAGTTTCTCCAAGAGCTAGGGCTTCCAGATCTTTATCTAGGGGTAGAGAACATCATGAACCACGAGTGGATGAAATCATTCCTGCTGAGTTTACCTTCTCTAGGGATAGTAAGGTCCTTGTTGATCAGTCGTTATCTCTTAATAGTGTTGATAGGTACCCTACCCTTATTACCGAAGGTTTAGTTCCCCTTGTCCGCAAGGAATGTTCTTGGAAGTCTGATTTTCCTATCCTCGTTCCAAATGAGAACCAAAGAATAACGTCTTACAAGATGGGATATTCTTTCGTTTATACCTACCCTTTTACTTTAGTTGATCCAGTCATTATTGAATTATGTCGTTTCTTCAAAATTTTCTTAGGACAAGTTGGCCCTCTTGTGTGGCGGGTTGTTGCGTGTCTCAGATGTTTAACTACTTTAGCCTCGGTTCCTTTCACCTTTAACCATCTCATTCATCTTTATTCTCCTGCCTTATTTTGTCAAGGGATTTTTACTCTGGCTGACAGGAGTAAAAGAGTGTTGGTAACCCTTGATGACGACAAGGATAGAGGTTAGTACCTTCGGTACGTTGTTGCGCCCACTGCTGGTTTAGTGGGTGAAGAAAATCTTCCCTTCCCCGAGAAGTGGAATCGTGCACGTGAGTACATTTTACCTCACATTTGTTATTTTTCTTCTTTTTCCTTTAAGTGTTTGATTAACATTGTAGTTGTTTCCTCTTCTTTCAGCAATCATGGGTACTGTTGAGAATGTCTCCGGTATCCGTGATTGGGTAGAAAAGTTGTTGTCGATTGCTCCGTTGGAGGAAAGTTCTTGGAAGTACTTCTACGGGAAGTACGGTTGGAAAGTGAAGACTCACGGTAAGTGAAGCTTTTGTTTCCACTTCTTTCCTTACTCGAGCCTCTTTTTCTTTGTTGTTTAACCTTTTTTCCTTTGACAGGGTTTCCCGCTCGTGGGGTGTCTGCTGCGTCCATTCCAAAAATGTCCCTGGCTCAAGCCCAGGAAAGTATTGTTGGTTCTTCTTCTTCGAAGAGGGAGGTTGGTGGGTCTAGAACCTTAGAAGAAGAGGAGGGCACTTTGGTGCACAGGTCACGGAGAAGGAGGGTGATTTCAGACGATTAGTGTGATGACCCAGAAGGTCATCCTAAGTAATTCCAGCTAATTCTGTGTTTCGAGGCCCCGAAAGCCTCCGATAATCTCACCTCGATATGCATGCACAGCCTGGGTAGGTAGCCGGGAAGCTTCCATGTGAAAATTTGATAAAAATGGGATTTTTGAATTGAATAATTGAATAAAGTTGACTTTGGTCAACATTTTTGGTAAACGGACCCAGACCCATGATGTGACGGTCCCGGAAGGTCCGTAGGAAAATATGGGACTTTGGCGTATGCCCGGAATCGAATTCCGAGGTCCCAAGCCCGAGAAATGAATTTTTAAAGAAAATTGTTTTGCTGAAAATAATAAAGGAATTTGAAAATGAATAATTATGTGAAAACCGTGTTACCGGGCTCGTATTACGGTTCTAAAGCCCGGGACAGGTTTATTATATGATATTAGTCCTATCTGTGAAATTTGGTGTGAAACGGACTTGATTTGATTGGTTTCGGATCAAAATGAGGAAAACTGGAGTTAATGAAGTTTTGAGGGTTTTGAAGAATTTGAAATTTGGCTTGAAAGGTGATTTTATGTTCCCGAGGTCCGATTGAAACTCCGAGACTGGGAATAGTTCCGTTGTGTCATTTATAACTTGTCTGCAAAATTTGAAGTCGTTCCGAAATATGTGGGTCGGTCCGGCGCATCATTATAGAATCTTAGAATTTCAAGTTCTAAGTGTTGAATTTAGGGGCTTTGGAGGGTGATTCTGACTTTTAGCTTGGTATTGAGTGTTTCGCGAGCTCGAGCAATTCCGTTTAATGATTTGGGACTTGTTGGTATTTTTGGACGGGGGCTAGGGTGGGCCCAGTGCCTCCCCGACCCCACGCGAGGCCGAAAACCAGCAAAAACCACTGTTGGTGCACAGCAGCTGGTGTGACCGCAGGTGCGGTTTCCCAGCCGCAGGTGCGGGACCGCCCCTATGGTCCTAGCCTCGCAGGTGCGATCCCCAGCCCCCTTGCCCAAAGTCCGCAGGTGCGAGACCCAGGCTGTAGGCACGTGACCACAGGTGCGGTCCAGCCTTCGCTGGTGCGACTTCCATCGTAGGCGCGGCCCTTCCTCCGCAGGAGCGGGATTGCTGGTGCGAATCCCAACTCCGCAGGTGGGAGCCCAGGGTCCCAGGCCCTTCTTCCGCAGGGGCGATCATTTCCCTCGCAGGTGCGAGACCGCACCTGCGGTCCTATGGTCGCAAGTGCGGAAACCCCTGTTTGCAACCCCTCTTAAATGCCCAAAATTTCGGGTTTTTCTCATTTCATCCATCTTCAACCCCCATTAGAGAGCCTCCAAGCTTGGGCAACACCTTCCACGACCACCCACTGTAATAGGTAAGTTAAAACCCCATAAAACTTCTAATTTTAACATTAATTCCTAGTTTAACTCACTACTAAATCATCTAAAGATCATGGAATTAGTTAGTAACTTTAGGGTTCTTGAGAATTTCGTGATTTTCCATGTTAGACCATGAATCCTTGTATAAATTACATAACTTCGATCCTTAGACTCCGGGTAATTGATTCCTTCGTGAATTTTCGAAAATCTGAACGTGTGGGCCCAGGGTCGAATTTTAGTATTCTCGGAGAGATAGTAGGAAATGTATAATTTGGCTTGGAAATTT
>ML257156.1:41220-101776 GCA_005239495.1 Nicotiana undulata | reverse complement strand
GTGCGAGACCGCAGGTGCGGTCCTCGAGCCGCAGGTGCGGAACCCCTGTAGGCCAGGCAGTAAAATTTTATTTAGAACACGGGATTGAGTCATTTCTTCCTTGTGTTATTTGGGAGCTTCCAAGAGGGCCTTCAACCTAGTACTTGAGGTAAGTTAATTCCCCTATCTAACACTAGTTTCAAACATTAATTCCTAGTTAAATTCCTTACTAAATTATCTAAAGTCATGGAATTAGGTAATTTTAGGGCTCTTGAGGATTTTGGTGATTTTCCATTTTAGGCCATGAATTCAAGTAGAAATCACACCTTAATGATCCTTAGGCTATGGGTGAGTGATCCCTTCGAGAATTTTCGGAATTTGAACATGCGGGACCGGGAATGGAATTTGGAAATTCTTCAAGAATAACGATTTTAGTGAATAACTAAGATAATTTCCCACATTGTGAATGCATTGATTTAATTTTACACCTTTTGGCTAGTTGCGAGTCCTCGGGTGTAGAGTTCGGAGTTTCGGGCCCAATTGTGGTCTGAGGGGTAGATTCGACACGAGTTGAGTCTCCTTTCTAACCTTGTAAGAGGGAATTGTCCCCATAGCTGATGTATATGCTATGTGTAAATTGTTTGGGGGCTATGTACGCACCAAGTGACGAGAGTCCGTACGTAGCGACTATTATTGTTATGTACGGGTAGTTAGGCCCACACCATGCCTTATATGATTCCTCGTAATGCCTTATATGCTTCCTCGTAATGCCTTATATGCTTCCGTGCAATGCTTTATATGATTCCTTGTGACGCCATATGTACTATGAGATTATGTTTTGTATAGTATTGTTCCTCTGAGGCTTTATGGATAATTGTTGAATGGAAAGGAATTTGTTATGGAAAGTAAGTATTTGTGATATATATGGGATCGGGTTGTACGCCACGGCAGGTTCGAGAGTGATTATGTCTATATGGGATCGGGCCGTACGCCACGGCAGAGTTGAAAAAAGTTTGAAATATATATGGGATCGAGTCGTACGTCACGGCAGAGTTGAAAAAGTAATTGAAATATATATATGAGATCGGTCCATACGCCACGGCAGAGTTGAAAAGAAATTTAAATATATATGGGATCGTGCCGTATGCCGCGGCACTGTTGAGAAGTATTTGTGATATATATGGGATCGGGCCGTATGCCACGGCAGTGTTGAGAAATACTTGAAATACATATGGTATCGGGCCGTACGCCACGGCGAGTTTAGAAGGTACCTTATGGGAGCGGGCCGTATGCCACAGTGGATCTAAGATTTGGTGATTATGGTTTCGTTTCGGTGGTCTTACCCTTGAAAGTGCATTATTGCTTAATTCAGTAGTTGTTTGGATTTCTGCTCTTGATATGTACTTGTTGCTTATTTCCTGACATGCCTACTGTATTTCATTATATTCTATCATATGTTATTACTGTTGGACCTTAGTGAGTATCGAGTCGACCTCTCGTCACTACTTCTTCGAGATTAGGCGGGATACTCACTGGATACATATTTATTTAATATGTACTCATGTTGCACTTCTGTACTTAAATGTACAGGTTCAGAGGCCGGTGCTTCTGGTTATTGTACCGGAGATAGATCCTGAGCTTGTGGACTTGACTTCACGGTGAGCTGCTTCCTCTGGCGATTCCCAGCAGCACCATGGAGTTTTCACTTGCTTTTGTTATTTTCTCCGTCTATTTCATCCAGACTATGGATTTGTATATATATTACTTTCCTTTGTATATTCCGTCGTGACACTAGTTCCTGGCACGCGCGTAGTGTATATACATTTTGGGTTTTGGGTTGTATAGGCATACATATGCTTTATTTTGGCCACTTAGTGTTATGCTTTTATTTTCGTATCCAGCTATCATCAAGTTTAACTGTTTAAAATTGGTAATTATTGACTTGTTTAATCAAATGGGAAGGGTAACACTTAGTGTAATTCATATTGGCTTGCCTAACCCCGTCGTTGGGCGCCATCATGACCCGGATTAGGATTCTGGGTCGTGACAAGGCGACTCTGAGGTAGTCCTGCAGGCGTCCGCAGGCCTTGGCGTCCCCTTCCACTTTCCTTCATTTCTGTTTCTAGTACTTCAGAAAACAGATGTATTATTTCTTTCAGTCCTTTTATCTGTATTAATCATAGATAGTCCGTGACATTGTGATTCCAATGATCCGGGTTGGCTAGTTTGAGAATTTGTTAAGTTTATGGATTTAGTTATGTATTTCCTTTCTATCTGTTCTTACTTTTAAGTTTTTATTTATGGAAAAGCCGATTTTTACCTGTTCTCGCTTAATAATAAAGGTTTTACTAAATATAATTGAATACGTTGGCTTATCTAGCGGGTTCAATGTTAGACGCCATCACGATCCCGACGGTGGGAATTTCGGGTCGTGACAGTACCCTATTATCGTGGTCATGGGGTACCATATAAAATCAATACATACATTGTTATTTCATTAAAATATCCATGTAAAAATACATATATATTTTCAACTTCTAATTTTCCTAATCTCGTATAAAGAGTAAAAAATTTCGTAGGCTTAATTCTTAAAATTGTAAAGAGATAACCTTCTTTTCTTGTGAGAAATTAATTTCTGTCTTTACAATAAAGAAAATATCATAAACTTTCTCATTTTATGTGTATAATTTAAAGTAGTAATATCAATAACTATATAAAATCTTTTTTTCACAATGTTTTACAAAAAATATTCCACTCAAAATTCCATATCATAATATATATAACGGTATCAAGGTTGTTAAACTTACGGAGTCTTATAATGACATAGTCACAATTCCTTTATAACCTCATGAATAGTCTTAATCCCTTCAATCTCATATGGATTATTATGACTTATCCTAATATTAAAGTATGGGATGTAACAATAACTTTCAGTCTTGGCACGTTGCCACACTTTATTTCTCTAACTCACTTCATTCACTTTCGTGCATCTTTATAGATTATCAACAATATGAGCATTCGAAATCAAGGACTTAAGGCAAACATATGAGAAATTTAGAGTCTTAAGTATATCGAGTTTTTCTCACATAATTTGGCATCATAACTATCATTTGAAATACGACTCACAGCCAAAACATTTTAATACACATGTCACTCTTGAACACATTCCCGAAGGATAACATAATGCGATAGGAACATTCGGAACACGTTTTGAACACATAACTTCAACACTTTGATTACTCGGGATAATTGAATTTATCAGGAACAACTCAGAACATAGGAATTAGGAACTTGAGCCAATCATACTCGAGACTTACGGGAACATCATTGAATTCAATTCTAAGAGATTAGTTTAGCCAACATACCTCACTTTGAGCTTTCCTTAAATTACTACAATATTTTGAAAATCCTAGAAACTTCGATCTATTTAGAAATATAACAAAATAGAACACAATTTAGGAAGATATTCATGGTTTCAGCACGTTTGAGCATTTCATCAAACACTTGGTATTTTTATCAGAGTTTCAAGGTTCTTTTATGGTGGATTCCTTCATCCCACAACCCAATCTTTACCCCCTTGAGCTCAACAATCTTCCCAAAAACCTTAATGGTACATGCATGTATAAATAATACTCTCACACCCAAGAATAATACTCTCAATCACCCATCTTTTACACAAATTCAAAATTGAAAACTAGGGTATGGAACCTTACCTCTTAGATGAAGACCTTGTGAGCTTTCTTGTTGAATTTCAAGGCTCGAGAAAGATTTTGAATGAACAATTATCTTAGGTATTTCTCCTCTTACTCTAGGGCACTTCCTCTCTCTAAAAATATCAAATATTCCCTTCAAAAATGGTCCCTTACGTATATTTAATGAGATAGGGTCGGATTATAAAAATAGAAGAATGGACCCTCTAAAATCCGGATCTCGCTATAGACCAGGCTTCACGAGGAATATAGCACGGTCTAGCGCACTAGGAGCTGGGTGACGCAAGGTCAAAATGATTCAACTCCCCAACGCAATGTTCCACTAAAAAGTCCGAAAATACACTACATGAGCCAACCTTGGCACCACAAAACTTTAAATTACTTGTCGGAGATTTACGGGGCTTTACATCCTCCCCCACTTAGGATCATTCATCTTCGAATGAGGAGTAGAGTTTTCCCCAAACACGTAACATAACACATCTCTTCTCTCACGCATCTCAAGCTCCCAAATTTTTCAGAAATTCCGACGGAGTCTCCTCTGTAATTGGGCCAACCCACCTGCTAGAGAATCACCCAAACCACCCTAACAACTCATCCACAACATATATATATATATATGTATATGATATATATGCAGCTCATGTCCAGATATCACTTTTGATAATATAATACAGATATATATATATATATATATATATATATCTGTATATATATATCTGTATTATATTATCAAAAGTGATATCTGGACATGAGCTGCATATATTTAAATCATAACACATAGAAAGTACCTTTCGATCCATAATCATTTGACTAAACAATCAAGCGAGAACATTTTCCTTCCTTAATACTTTCGACCTTCGAGGTAGCCTCCTCGACTTACTGACTTCGCCATAACACTCGATGGAGGCAATCTCAACTTTCGGACTTATCTAACAAGGATGACAATTAAGTACCTCTCATAAGCCAATTATCTATTAACTTCACCTTCACTAGCTTTTACCGGAATGATAGGCAAAGGATTTTCGACTACCTTCTTAGACATAGACACATAAAACACCGAGTACTTGGAGTACAATGATGAGGAAACATCATACTCATAGTTCGGCCTATTCCCTTCAAGATTTCATAAGGCCTAATGTAACTACACATACTTTACTTTTATTAACAATTCATATAATATCTTCATGGAGAAAATCTTGAGAATAACATGTTCACTTTCTTCAACTCTAAATCTCTACTGCGAATAAAACCTTTGGCGACCGTCATCGATTATTCTAAGATGTGCTAGCATGAATATTACCATTAAGTTTCCTACCCAATATGTTTGATCACGGGATTATGCTTCTTCTTTGATATGTTTGGACCTTCATCCCCCATAGGTTTACTATAAATAGGAACAACGAGGTTCGAGATTGGGCCGGAATTATTCAAGAATCCATCAACTTTCCGAGAAGGGTATTTTAGGAAGTTATATCTAAGAGACATGAAGATTTCTACCAATAGCGTTGACATGATTAATCATAGTGATGACATCGTCGATTCAACAAATAAGGCAAAGAGTTTCCTAGTGCACATTGATAACGTGGAAACCATGTACATGATACTGAGATGTAAAAGAAGTGAGTCATTTTAGACATGTGACATATGAGATGCATGATCGGGAGGATAAAGACATTAGCACCAGTTATTCTTAGAAGACTATGAGTTATGAAAAGGACGGTAATAATTGTTTCATTCCATATGTGCCTTGTTTTGCAATAGTAAGCCTCGAGGAGAAATAGCCAAGTACGTGACACCAGTCGCCTCCTGGAGTGTAGGGAAAATCAGTTTAACTCTAAATGAGAATATTCTGGCACCCTGAATGTGATATGGGTTTCAAAATACATGAAGTTGAGTTACACTCTTAAAATTAAGTGACACAAAGAATATATTCCACAAGCCCACGTGGTTGAAAAAGAAGTTGAACACTTGTGAGATTTTTATCATTTTGGCAGCTTAACCCCTTCCCAATAGTCGATCCTATATGAGAGAGCTAGAGATACAGTAATCTTGTCTTACAACTCAATATGCTCATGATATATGCCAAAATCTGAAACATCTAATTTCAACCTTTCACGAGTGAAACCACATACCTAGGACATCACAATATTGGGATTAAGTTATGCATTCGGCCTTGACAGAGAGCCTATTAAGTATCCTTATGAGAAAGGAAGTGTTACAACAACATATGGAAGGATGCGATCTCTCATGGTTATCCAAAAGTGTTGAGAAACTAGCACAATGAATTTACTAAGTAAGTAACACAATCAGAAGACGTTGCAGAGGTGTAAGGAGTAAATGAACATTTGTTATGAGTTGGACATGTTCCTGCCATAATAACTCTCAAAATGCAATACCAGGCCTCGTAATGGGAAATTACAAGACTAGGAACAAAGTTGGTTACTCACCGATGCATGATCTAGGTGGAGCTGAAAGTTATACTAAGATGGGCGAACAAAAGATCTTTTTGTGACAAATTCCCAAGAAACTTTATATAGACCAGTGACCATTTCAATTGACATGTACACACGTGATAGGCGCTAAGACATGCTCTTATGTTACTAGCCAGTGAAAATGTTTCATGATAATATTCACGAAGCAGTATAGTGACTGTTCAAACCATAGGGGCCACATACACAAGAGAGAGAAAGAGTGGCTCAAGAAGGATCTCAACACTAGGCTGCTTTACATTGGATTTGATACCACATAGGTAAACTTTTTGGCGGTGCATGCATAAGAAAAAGTGAGCAGATGTTATCCATTTGAGTTAGAAGGTTCTATATGAAATTCATCAGGTATGGTCCCTTGTTGAGAATATTAGGGAAGCAAGTGGGAAGTATTAGCCTAGGATTATAACTCAATTCAAGGAAATAATTATGGATCTCAATTCCCCAAAAGGTTGTAATAAGAGAATTTGTGATAAAATGGTTTCACGAATAATGCGTCTCGTTCAGAAAGTAAGTACATGCAGTGTTTTGTGATTTAGCGCCTAGATAAGACCATGTTTACGAAGTCTCTTCAATATGGATGTACATATACGACAAGGAAAATTATGCGATGTTCATAATGATGTACTAAGGAGTGACTTACTTGGAGACTTTAGGTTACCAGGGCAGTGCCTTAACTGATTCCCCTCGACTCCACATCAATAACATACATTGATACCATAGTGACATACCCACGAATGACTTCTCCTACACTTCACACAACGAGGATGAGGTCCATTAAACTGGCTCGCCCAGTGACATCATATTTACCCTTTTTGCATAAGTCATAAGAATCCCTCTTATCCTTCCTCCAAGCCTTCACGACGAGAGTAACAATCTCTGTATCAGTTTGGTGTATGGGCCTTTGGAATTGCCTAGGTCTGCCGCCCCTAACACATTCCTAATCATACTCACAACACAACACCAAATGTGTTTTCCCGCATATCAGGCAAACATGGATGGGTGTACCCAACCTAGGAATTTTTTCTTCTTGTGCCCCCTCTTTCCACAATCATAACATATTTCAAGATTCATCCAACACGTCCCCAAGTGGCGCTTATTACAAATCAAACATTCTGGCTTATTGGTACAAATAGTCCTCCCTCGTTTCTTAGGTGCTCTCACCACATGATTTGGTGGTGTGGTGACATTAATAGGAATAAGGACACTTCCACTAGTAATTAGTTCTTTCAATCCCTCTTTGCTGCCTCGAACTCATAGGTTACTCATCTAGAAAATGAGACATGGAGAGGAAATTAACTTCCTATCTTGAGCTTCATCGCACGATCTTGAGTACCAAAGAAGGGTGACATTCCTAAATGTCCAAGTAGCCTCCTAATTATATATGTGTTCAACAACACACCGATAATAAGGACTCTACTAGACTTGGCTCCGAGACATCCTAGGATACTTTAAAACCTTAGGCGCTGATACCAAGCTTGTCATGCCCCAACCTCAGGGAGCGCGTCCGACGCTCAACCAAGATAACTCTGTTGAATAGAGTGGAGATGTACTCCCATAATTATGTATTGAGTGGATTTCATAAAAAAACACCCATTTCATTACCCATTAGCAGCTTCATTTATAATTTCCAAAATACGTACAAGTATATAGATATAAAAAACATGTTTTCCAAATACCAACACTTTTAGGTCAATTCCTAACATAAAACACCACCCACAACATGTCTACGGAGCCTCTAAGTACAACAAAAGAGTAGTGTGTAAGTGTCGGCAACAAGGCCCCGGCTATACCTCAAAACACAAAGTACAACATCAAGTAACATCATGCCCGGAATATAGTTGGGCTCACAAGAAACTAACTAGGGGGTAACTGCTAACGAGGACCAAAGTTGCCCTGCCGCCTCACCCCAATATGTGCGGGTGGAGGTGTAATCACAAATACAATCTCTGTATAGATATACCACCGCGAATTTAGCATGGAGTCCGATCACGGCCCGATCGGCTAGGTTGTCTCATCCGAAGACATCAACCACAATCACAATCATTATCTCAATCCCAATCTCACGCACAATCACCACCATGTATGCAGCATGGCGTCAGATCATGACCTGATCGACTAGGCTGTCTACACAATGTCCTGTGGATCGACATCACCCTATGCTAGCAATCATCCCATCCCAATTAAGGGGAATATTCTCATCACATGCATATCATCCCAAATAAGGGGAATAATCACATTGCACTCCTACACCGACACGTGTAGTTTCGGGGTTAGGTTATTTCAACCTACCCTTCATCGGTGACTAACGATGCTCCCAAAAACATTTTTGATTTGCACACAAAGGAAACAACAATACAAACGCATTTACCTCAACCTTTCATACCATCTATAGCTTCATTGGTACTTTCGACCACTTACAACGGCATTATTTCATTGGCTCTCTTGGCCATACACATGATTCTTCTTTCATAGCACAATATCCGTATTTCATATTCTGCACTTTCTTGTCTTTACTTTCAAGGAGCATCATCATAAGCACCAACATATAGAATATTCGGGAAATTACAACTTTAAGTTCATTAAATGTAGGCTTTAAACTATTTCACAATAGTTTCCTTTCAAAAGAATGGAGCAAGATGATTAGCAATCGATGTACAAGTTAAAATCATAAACGAGTGACACTCCATTTATTCTTGAAATATTTTTCCCAAAAAGGGAAATACGCAATTTCAACACATGAATATTCAAAAGCTAAAAATACATTGGAAATACTTACAAAGCATAACATTAGTTAAAACAGCCACATTGGGGCACGACTTGAGGACATAATCTTTTAGGAAAATATATTTTCGAAGTCAATTTGGAACAATTGAATCAAGGCTCATTTAATAACCTTTCTCACATCATTTCATTTCATTGACACCGTTAGCCACAAGTATAACTTTCATTCTTGGCACGGTGGCGACACTTTATACCTCCCACTCACTTCTTTCACTTTCGCACATATTTATAGGTTATCAACAATATGAGCATTCGAAATCAAGGCCTTAAGGTACACATATGAGCGATTTAGAGTCTTAAGCACATCAAGTTTATCTCACATAATTTGGCATCATAACACTTTAATACACATATCATTCTGAACACATTCACGAAGGATAACATAATGCGATAGAAGCATTCGGAACATGTTTTGAACACATAACTTTCAACACTCTGATTACCCGGGATAATCAAATTTATTAGGAACAACACGGAACATGGGAATTAGGAACTTGAGCCAACCATACTCGAGACTTACGGGAACATCATTGAATTCAATTCTAAGAGAGTAGTTTAGTCAACATACCTCGCTTTGAGATTTTCTTAAATTACTACAATATTTCGGAAATCCTAACAACTTCGATTTATTTAGAAATATATAAAAATTGAACATAAATTAGGAAGATATTCATGGTTGCTCGTTTGAGCATTTTATCAAACATTAGGTATGCATCATAATTTCAAGGTTCTTTTATAGTGGATTCCTTCATTCCACAATCCAATCTTTACCATTTGAGCTCACACCCAAGAATCATACTCCCAATCACCCATCTTCTACCCAAATTCGAAATTGAAAACTAGGGTATGAAACCTTACCTCTTAGATGAAGACCTTGTGAGATTTCTTGTTGAATTACAAGGCTTGAGCAAGATTTTGATGAACAATGAGCGTAGGGATTTTGTCCTCTCACTCTAGGGCACTTCCTCCCACTAAAAATATCAGATATTCCCTTAAAAATGGTCCCTTACGTCTTTTTATCGAGATAGGGATAGGTTATAAAAATTGAAGAATGGACCCTCCAAAATCCGGATTGTGCTGCAGACCAGGTTAGGCAAGCTCTGGAACGAGCTACAGACCGGGCTTCACGAGGGATATAACATGGTATGTCGCGCTAGGAGCTGGGCGACGCGAGGTCGAAGTGATACAACTTCCCAACGCATTGTTCCGCCCAAAAAGTCCAAAAATACAATACATTAGCCAACCTTGGAACCACGAAACCGTAAATAACTTGCCAAATATTTATGAGGCCTTACAATAAGAGTGAAAGTGATAGAGTTCTTAAGAGACAATGGGCTAAGGTGATAAGTTGGAATGCAAAATATAGTCCAGCTTGCTTGAAACTGTATAGTGATTGGAGGGGCATAGCACATGACTGTAAGGTCATATCAATGAAGACTGGGAATATGAAGTGTCTAAAGGAATTGATAGACACACTGTCAATCTGCAACAAAGAAGATGCACATGCAGGTTGTGGGATTTATTTGGCATTCCTTGCCCTCATGCAATAAAAGCAATGATGCATAAGAGGGTTGAGCATGTAGGTGAAATCCATTGGTGGTATAGTAAATAGGCATACTTGCTAACATATAAGTAAAAGCTTCATCCTGTTAGAGGTCGGCAGTTTTGGAAAGTTGAACCTTCACATGCCATGTTACCTCCTGATATTATGAAACAAGTTGGTAGACCCAAAGTGAAAAGAAATAGGTGAACCAGATGAGGCAAGGTAAAGGATAGGGCAGTGAATTTAATCAAGGAAGGGGACACAGATGACATGTGGTAACTGTGGTGAGCCAAACCACAATGCAAGGGGTTGTTACAAGTTAATGCTTTTCTTATTCAGTAATAGTTGTATTATCAATTGATGCTGGAAAAAGTGTTACTATTTAGCAGCAATAGTTGCATTGATACTGTCAATTGACTTTAACTTACATTTTCTGAATAGCCTAAGTCTTCTGTAAATGTTGCAAGCTGCAATCAAACTCAAGAATCTGATCAACCAAACCACAATGAAAAGAGTTGTTACAAGGTAATACATTTCTTAATATTTGTTTGATTGAATAACAATAATAGTTACATTATGTATTGACTTCATTTTTAAAAAAAATTCAATAGCCTAAGTCTGTTGGAAATAGTTTTCAATCAAGTAAAAGAAAGGGTGCAAGCTGCAGTCAAACTTAATAGTCTTATGCAATAGAGAGTGACCAAGAGTCACAAACTGAATTTGGACCATTTGTTGCCACCCAAGAGTTTGAACCATATGGTATGGAAGTTGACAATGAAGAAGACCCTCCACTGAGGCCAATGGTTGTTTCAGAAACACAATCAAGCATTGAGAGGGGAAACCTAAGAGGGCCTACAACTAGGGCAAAAAAAATTAAGTTTACTGGAGATCACACTGAGGCTTCAACACCTACCAATCTTTCTTATTCTCCAACTAAGCTGACATGGAAGGGAAAAACTGCAATATCATCAAGCCAAGTCCAACTTGAGGCAAGAAAGAGAAATACCAAGATGATGACAACAAAGGGCAAACAAAAAATTGCACCACATGATGAAGATTTTCTTTGAAGTCAATTGCTATGATTTTTGTTATGATTGGTTATTAAAACAATTATCTTTAGTTATTAAACAAACATCAATGGTTGGTTGGTTGGTAGTTAACCTTTTTTGGGATTGGTTAAGTATCTGATGGTTAAGTGTGGTAAAATTATTATGTGCCTTGTTTAAATGGTATATATGAAACCTTTTTTGGGCTATGTGCAAAGATGTGGAGCACTCAAGTTTGTTTTCTGCAAATCTGTCTACTTCTGTATGACTTCAATTCCTTTTTTCTAGTTTTAAGAAAGGAATTTCAAAGAAATAAAGTTGTATCTATTGTATTTTGTTACTACTTTTAAGATAGGAATTTGGAAGTTAATTTTTTGCAAACTTTGGCCTCTTAATAAAGCAGGCAGATTGGTGAATACAAAGATTATCCATGTCTTGTACTGTTATGTTACTCTTGAATCAGCATCTGTAGAGCTAGATTTAACAACATATGAGGACAGGATGTACCACAACAACAATAAAGCCTTTGTTTCTTTATTTACTGTTAAATACTAAGTAAGTGGAGCATTTTTTTACTTTGGTATCTCATGTATTTATAGAGTAGATTTAGATGAAATTAAGAACAACAAATTAAGTTCAGAAGCAGAAGCAAGGACTTTAAGCTTAGAAACCAGAAGTCATATAAGTAAACCTAATGATGAGTTCGGAAATAGAGGAAAAACAATGATAAAAACATACGTGAAAAGGCGCCAATACTATCATGGACAAATATACAATCACTGGAAATACAAAAGATGATCCAAACATACATTTGAGTGTTTCTTCATTCACGCATATCTGCAAATGCAAATAATCTTCTAAAACATTGCAACCGGAAACATACAAATACTTGAAAACATAAATTAAACTTTAACCATGTCAATTATACATAAAACTTGTTTGAACATAGGTTACATAATCACTTCAATTTGTCAATTACACCTAAACTTTGGTTGATTTTAAGGTAGCAGAATATCTATTTCATCATCCAAGCTCACATGAACCCAACAAAGCAACACCATACCATACCAATCACATTTCATTGTTTTAGACAACTTTCCTTCACAAACACTAAACCTCCATCCATTTTCTCCTTAGAAACATCATTTTCCACTTTAACATCAACAAATTTCTTGAAATCTTCAATTTTTGCAACATACCCTGCTAAGACGCTTTCAATCTCGATAACCTTCATCAGCAGAAGATTCCTTTCACGTCCAAGAGCTTCATTTTCATTCTTTAAGGTTCGGATCAGTGTTGTAACTCTAAGAGGAAGTTCATTATTTATTCATTCCAAAAATTAAGTTTCTGACCCTACGCAGTAATTAGAATAGAATTATCAAGAGTTGTCGATCATAAACTTAAGCAAAAATACACAAACAAGTCTTATAAAATTTACCTTAGGCATTGAACACTTGTTAAATCGTCTGACGGCATTATTTGGAGTCCAAACAGTTGGCTAGCAGTAAATCCAGAACAACATTTCCTCTTCTAACCATAAGATGAACTCGAAGTTCTCTGGCTCATGTTTTGGGAATTAAATGGTGAAAGATGGTCGGGACACTAACCCTAACTTGGTTGTCCAGAATTATACCAGAATTAGCAGCAACTGTATGAGTTCCTCGTTGAGATCGAGAAGAAGAGCTATCATGTTAGATCAAGAAGCAGAATGGTTTTGAAGTCTGACAAAGGAACTCAGAGTTGAACCAGGTCCATCACTGGAGACATAGACACATGCAGAGTTAATGGCACTTGAGGTGCACAAGCAGGAGATAAAAAAAATTAGTGATCTAAAGAGATATCTCCTGATCGAAAAGGTTGCAAATTGATAGGGAGATGGACTCCTTATTCAGTAAGAACAGAATCAAGATAATGGAGGATTTAGGGAGTTGAGATCAACTAGAACTCTTCCACCAAGGAAGAGTAGCATCCGAATTCTAGTGTTTCTCTTTGTCTACTAAATCCTATATATTGATCAGTGTTCTTATTATACATGTATGCACAAACACATAAGCAAAACAAGAATTGAGAGAAAAACTACCAAAGCAATTTTGCAAGTAGTTCGTGTGAGAATTGAGTGTGTGACTCTGAATCTACTTGAATCAGCTAGAAGAACCAGTTCCATCTGTTGTCTTTTAGTCCAGTTTATATGTAGTAGGTGATTATAAATTGTACCTTTCAGCTTTATCTAGAAGCAATTGTAATAGGTACTGAGTGTTCAAGTTAGAGTTAACTTGAAGTTTGTCGCAAATAGCTAGAGGCTAGTTTGCCACAAAGGGTTAGAGTTAATCCTTAGGTTTACAAAAGATTTTATTTTGTAAATGTTGTTTGGCTCATTGATTTGTGAAGAGTTTGGGAAAATCCTACTGGGAAGTAGGTCGTAGTTTTTTTACCTTTTGAGCCAGGTATTTTCCACGTAAAATTATTGTGTTCTTTAAATTCTGTAATTATTATTTTGCAAACTGTAGAAGTTGGAACACATAGAAGAACTTGGTCCTTCTATAACTAGTGCACGCGAAAATTGGACACCACACAAATCACCCCCCACCCCCTCTTGTGTGGTATTGATGTTTAGAACATCAATTGGTATCAGAGCGGGTTATCCTTGAAGAGGCTAACACCTTAGGAAAAGATCAAGATGAGTGCACCACCTGAGAACTGGGAAGGACAATCAACTGCTAGGCTACCACTCTTCAATGACCTGTACTACTCCTGGTGGAAGAACATGATGAAGGATCACTTAATAGAAGAAGACTATGAACTATGGGACATAGTCACCGACGGCCCTCTGGCCACCATGAAAAAGACTGTTGAAGGAGTAGAAGTGCCTAAGACAAGAGTTGACTGCACTGCTGAATATTTGAGAAAATGGGAAAAGAATGCCAAAGACAAGAAGTGGCTTGTGTGTGGACTTGGTCTAGATGAGTACAACATGATTTAAAGCTACATTACTGCCAAGGAAATTTGGGACACTCTGCAAGTGGCTCATGAAGGGACTGCACAAGTGAAAAGATCCATAGGTACATTACTATATTCTCAATATGAGAATTTCTCTATAAAGAAAGGAGAGACCATCCAAGAGATGTACACTAGGTTCACTACTCTAATAAATGAACTAAAATCTCTTGGAAGGATTATTCTTGAAGAAGACAAGGTTGAAACGATTTTGACAAGGGTTCTGCCAATCTCTTGGGAGAGTAAGATCACTGCTATTCAAGAATCCAAGAATATGGCAACCCTCAAGTTGGATGAGCTAATTGGTAATCTCACCGCCTATGAACTTAGAAGACAGACAATGAAGATGGATGCTCCCAAGAAGGAAAGAAGTCTGGCATTGAGAATCAATGAGGGAGCAAAACTGGAGGAAGATGAGATGGCCATGATCACCAAGGAATTCAGAAACTGTCTCATCATGAAAAAGGGCATCTCAAGAGGTGGAAACTACAACAAGGCAAAGGCTCCAGAAAACCCCACCAACGAGGGATGCCACAAATGTGGAAAAACTGATCATCACATCAAGAACTGTCCTCAGTGGGAAGTGGAATAGAAAAGGGAAAGATCTGAACGAATGAACTAGTTCATCCTAAGAAAAATAAAAAATCAACAAAAGCTATAGTTGCCGTTTGGGGAGAAATCTCAAATGAAGAATCAGATGATGAAGATGGACATGAACAAGCACTCATGGAAATTGGTGAATCAGATGAAGAATCATGTGAGGAATCAGAGGTAAGTATATCTCATCTCAAAAGCAAGATTAAGTTCTTATCTAAAGAAAAACTCTCTGAATTGTTACTTGACTTCATTGACGATTCTGAAGAAATAAATAAAGAAAAAGAACAACTGTCTAAGGAGTGTGTAATGCTAAAAGCAAAGTGTAAGAACCTGTAGCTCAGAGTAAGTGAATCTGTGAGTGAAAACACTGCTCTGAAGAACCAGGTTCATCCACTTGAAACAAATGTCCTAGAGTTAAAATCTGAAAACTTAATCTTAGAAGAAAATGTAGGCAGACTTAAGGATGAGTTGTATAAGAAAGATGAACATATAAGAGTGTTGAAGGAGGAACTTGGTAAGGTCAAGCATGAACTAGACATAACATGCAAATGGAATAAGTCCTCTGATGCCTTGACATGGCTATAAGAAAATCACAGTAGCAACAGAAGAGGCCTTGGCTTTGGGAGTCAACTGCCTAAATGGGATCCCAAAAGCAAGTACCTCACACTTCCTGAGAACAAGATTTGTACCCACTGTGGTAAGACTGGTCACTACAAAATTAAATGCAATGCAAAAGAGCAGGCCAGTCAAAATAATAAAAGTTTTGTTCGAAAGAAACATTGGCTACCAAATTGGGCTAAAAGGAACTTAATCCATCCTTTTTCTTATAGAAAGGGACCCAAACTAGTTTGGGTTCCTAAGACTAACCCCTGATTTTCTTTTGTAGGTTAAAGTGAAAGGGAGTAGTCAAATATGGTACATGGATAGTGGCTGCTCAAAACACATGACTGGCAACAAGGAACAATTCCTTTCACTTGAGAACCTCAATGGAGGAAATTTCTCCTTTGGAAATGGGAAGAAAGGTGAAATCATTGGGTTGGTAAGGTAGGTAAGGATGACACACGTTCCATTGAGAACGTTTACTTGATAGATGGTTTGAAATATAGCCTGATCAGTGGGTCACAACTATGTGACAGAGGTAACTTGGTTGCATTCACTTCTACAAAATGCTTTGTAATTAATCTTGTCACTGACAAGATTGTTTTGTAGGGAAAAAGAGTGAATAATATCTATATCATAGACATGTCCACACTATCAGAAAATGAATTAACATGCTTGAGTGTGCTGGACAGTGATCCCCTCCTTTGGCACAAAAGACTTGGACATGCCAGTCTAAGTCAACTCAACAAGTTAGTCTCCAAGGACTTGGTGATAGGTCTCCCTAACATTAAGTTCAAGGAAGACAAATTTTGTGAGGCTTGTGCAAGAGGGAAGAACGTAAGATCTTCCTTTAGAAGCAAGAAAGTAATAAGTACCACCAGGACGTTGGAACTGGTCCATATGGATCTATGTGGTCCTATGAGAACATTAAGCAGAGGTGGTAAGAGATATGTAATGGTGCTTGTTGATGTCTATTCTAGATTTACCTGGAAATTGTTCCTAACATCTAAAGATGAAACATTTGATATGTTTACTTATTTTGTTAGAAAAACTCATAAACGATTAGGAAATCAACTTGCATCAATAAGGTTTGATCACGACACTGAATTTGAAAATGCAAAATTTGCTGAATTTTGTGATGAACATGGCATAGATCATAACTTTTCTGCCCCCAGAACTCCAAAACAAAATGGGGTGGTTGAAAGAAAGAATATAACACTTGAAGATATGGCTAGAACCATGCTTCTTTCTAGTAAACTACCTCATAGCTTCTGGGCAGAAGTTATAAACACTACATGTTATATCATAAATAGGTGCATGACTAGACCACTTGTAGAGAAGACTCCTTATGAGTTACTTAAAGGGAGAAAGCCCAATATATCCCATCTTAGGGCTTTTGGTTGTAAGTGCTTTGTACACAACAATGGCAAGGACTCCCTAGGTAAGTTTGATCCCAGAAGTGATGAGGGAGTATTCTTGGGATATTCTTCACATAGTAAGGCCTATAAAGGGTACAACAAAAGAACTATGTGTGTTGAGGAAAGTGTGCATGTTTTTTTTGATCAAACTAACATTCTCTCTGAGAGACAGGAACAAGAAGATGAAGAAATTGGGTTGGTCAGAAACTCAGACCAAACTGGAACAACATTGGAAGAAGGAACAGGTGATGGAACAGGTCCATCTACCCCGGGCAACTTGACAGGGGGAACTCAACAGCAAACCTCATTGGAACTTGTCCCTGATCATGTTCCAGTACAACAAGCACTATAGGATCATCAATTATGACCAGTTAGTTATAAAACCACACAAATATCAAAGTTCTCACCCCATTGAGAACATCATAACTGATCTAACGTCTGGAATCAAAACCAGATCCTCTCTGAAAAATCTGTGTGCTTTTGATGATTTTCTATCCTTGATCGAACCCAAAAATGTTGGCGAAGCCTTGCAAGATGCAGACTGGGTAAATGCTATGCAAGAAGAACTCAATCAATTTGAAAGAAGTCAGGTTTGGCATCTGGTACCTAAACCATTAGATAGATCTGTGATTGGCACAAAGTGGGTCTTCAAAAACAAACTTGATGAAGAAGAAACAATTACAAGAAACAAGACAAGGCTGGCGGTTCAAGGATATAGTCAGGAGGAAGGCATAGACTATGATGAAACATTTGCTCATGTGGCAAGGTTGGAGGCAATCCGGCTCCTCATAGCATTTGCTGCCTATATGGAATTCACCCTTCACCAGATGGATGTCAAGAGTGCCTTCCTGAATGGCTACCTAAAAGAAGAAGTATTTGCCAAGCAACCTCCGGGGTTTGAAAGCAAGGAGAATCCATATCATGTGTACAAACTTAACAAGGCACTGTATGGACTCAAGCAAACACCAAGAGCATGGTATGAAAGGCTTTCAAATTTCCTGCTTGAACATGACTACAAGAGAGGTAAAATTGATAGCACCTTATTCTTGAAGGAAAAAGGTAAAGATCTATTGGTAGTACAGATATATGTAGATGACATAATCTTTGGCACAACTTCTCAAAAACTAAGTAAAAAATTTGCTAAACTAATAGGGAGTGAATTTGAAATGAGCATGATGGGTGAGTTTAATTTCTTTTTAGGCTTACAAATTAAACAAAACTCAAATGGAACTACGATCCATCGGCAAAAATATGTGAAAGAGTTGCTGAAACGATTTAAAATGGAAGACTCAAAAGAAATTGACACCCCTATTGCAAGAGCCACAAAACTAGATGTAGATGAACCTGATTCATCTGTTGATCAAAAGTTGTATAAAGGGATGATTGGGTCATTGTTGTATCTTACTGCCAGTAGACCTGACATTTTTTTCAGCGTAGGACTTTGTGCAAGATTTCAAGCTAATCCAAAGGAATCCCATTTAACTGCTGTGAAGAGAATCTTGAGATATTTAAAAGGCACCACTGACCTCTGTCTTTGGTACCCTAAAGGTAGTAATTTTGATCTTGTGGGATACGCTGATGCTGACTATGCAGGCTTCATGGTAGATAGAAAGAGTACCTTAGGTATGGCACACTTTTTGGGCTCATGTCTTGTGTCTTGGGCCACTAGGAAGCAGAATTCAGTAGTTTTATCTACTGTTGAGGCTGAGTATGTGGCGGCAGTCTCATGTTGTGCTCAGCTATTATGGATTAAACAACAATTGTTGCCTTTGGTATAGAGATTGGTCATATCCCTACCTTTTGTGATAACACTAATGCTATCAGTATGACAAAGAACCCCGTTCTTCATAAAAGAACAAAGCACATAGATGTTAGACACCACTTCTTAAGAGACAACTATGAGAAGGGAATAATCTCTATTGAATTTTGTGTTATTGATAAACAAATCGCTGACATATTTACTAAAGCACTAAGTAGAGAGAATTTTGAAAGGAACATGTTAGAGTTAAGGATGATTAAGATCACCTAATTGAACCAGTTCACAACAAAACAAAAAAAAAAAAAAATGAAAATGAAAAAAAAAATGGCTAGGAATTCTAAAATTTGTGTAAATAATCAAAATAATCATTGCTCAGTTTCATGCTTTAAACAACATACTCTCTTTCCATGTGTTAATATGACTCCTTGGTTACTAATGATATTTTTCTATTTTTTGAAAATTGAGGCTTAATCAAGAGATTCTAACAAGATGAACCTGGTTCATCGTTGCTAGTTCATCTGACAGACGAGGTATGTGCTCACCGCTATACACATATTGAAATATTAATAGTTAATCATGAGCAGGACTATCTACAACAAGCTCTTCTCAAAATCTAGTCCTTATCCTAAATTTGAACATGTTCAAAAGAGTCCAATCAAATTAAAAAGGCCTAGATTACATGGTAGTCATAACTGTCACTTTTCACCTGACACTTCTGAACCGATTAGACTTCCTCTTGACCCAAATTACACCCATATTGTATTAATTAGCCAAGTCTTTAAAAACCCATCATCACCTCTCTAATTATTCATTCACTCTTCTTCCTAAAAGACATAACCGCCGAAACCCTTTCAACCTTCTGCTCAAACACCTTGATCCTAATATTCTTCCTTTTCTTCAACAAAAATCATCACCATGGCTGACACACCACCTCCTGCTTCATCCTCCTCCACCACACCTGAGTACAGTATCACACTTGAAGATACTGGTTCCACTTCATCTCAATCAAATTCTTCCATCCCATCTTAATCCCATCCCTCCACCTCTCAAAATAATCATGTTCCATCTCCTCCTATCAACCTCGTTGTCCAACCAAGCCCTAATCCAGAACCCAGGAGAAGGCGTGTCAAAATGCTAGCAAGAAAAACTATGGTTACTGGCTCTCTAGCTAAGAAATTGAACGCTAAGCTTCAAGCCAGGCATGCTCAAGAATTTGAGAACTCCAATGACTCCTTCAAGTCAGCAACTGAGGGGGAAGCAACTGGTTTCCGATGCTGAAGAGGTATCATCAACTCCTAAAACTAGGTCTGAGCCTGAAATCGTCATTGTTGAAAATAGGTTTGTTCTGATTGGGTCTGTAGTGGATGTGGAAGTTCCTAAAAGGCGACATAGAGGTGGTAAAAATAAAATTGTGAAAGAAAATGAGACAGAGGGGGTGGAAGTACTGTGAGGGGAACAAGGGTAGAAGGTACTCCATTGGAAATTTGTGGTACTGTCCCAGTGGTAGTTGAAGAAGGTGTCACAGACTTAGGGGAAGTAACTCAGGAAAGGCGGATGAGGGGTTAGAAAATCTTCGACATTCTACTGATGAACCTGGTTCGTCTATTGAGGAAACTTTGGTTGACCTTATGAGAAAGTTAGGGGAGAGTTATAAACCCAAAAAGAAGAGGAAACCCAAGACTAAGAAGGCTGAAACTCCAGTGGCAATTAAGAAGAGAAAAGCCACTGCCTCTGCTGAAACTTCCATTCCTAGAGGACGAACTACACGAAGTGCAATTAGGCAGAGTGAAGAGGAGTTGCAGAAGGCTTTGAAGGAGAGTAAGAGAAAGAGAGTTTAAAAATGAAAGGCAAAAGTGTTTGATCCTGTAGAGGTTGTTGAGGTTGAGGAGATGGACCTGGTCCATCGAGAAGAACAAATGGCAGATGTTGAGGTTCAGACACCCAAACCCAAGAAAGCCAAGACTTCTTCCAAGAAGTCTGCATCTTTGTCTGCTACACCCTCAACTATTGCCAAGAGGACTAAGTCTACCCTGAAATCAAAGAAGGTTCAGATTGATGAAGAGGAAGATTGGAGTGGTGCAGAAGCTGAGGAGTCTGGTGGAGAGCAAGACAATTTTACCAAATTTGGGAAATGTACTATTCTGAATGGAAGGTTGTTGAAGGATTTAAAGGAGTCTGGCATGGTTTATCTATTGGATACTTTGGAAGTGCAGGGTTGGAAGGACATGGTCCTTCAGTTAGATGGCAGGCTGGCCAGGGGTGAGATTGTTGAGTTCATGGCCAATGCTGAGGTCAAGGATGGTAGGGTCTCCAGTCAGGTAAAGGGGACTAAAATCACCTTTGATGCCAAAGAGTTGGGCAAAATTCTTGGGATTCCAGCTGAGGGATATGATGATTATACAAAGCATAAGTGGCCCATCTTGGATGGTCTTCCTTCTGCACTGCAAATTACCAGAAGGTTCAGTGACAATACTGAAGAAGTGGAACAAAGGGATGTGTACAAAAGCGAGATAAAACCCCCACACAAGGTGGTGTTTGAGTTCATCAACAAATGCGTACTGCCCAGGCAAGAGAGAAGGCACATAGCCAACTATATGGATTTAACCCTCATGGAATGCCTAGACAGTGGAAGGCAAATCAACTGGCCATATTTCATTATTCAGCTGCTGGACAGGGTGGTAAATGGCTCCAAGGCCCATGTCATCCCATATGGTTTCATCTTGACGACTGTGCTGGCTCACTTCAAAGTGCACCTGAATAAGGTAGAAATGGCCACTGTCAAGGACCATTTTGGGAAGAACACGCTTCTGGCATGTGACTATATTGTGAATGTTCCTGACGATGAATCTGGTTCATCCAGAAAAATGCCTGTGAACAGCAAGGTCAGGGCGCTTGTACAAAAAGGTGTGGTTAAGGATGCTGAAATTCTTCGACTGAAGACCCGCCTTGCAGAGGTTGAGACTGAGAGAGATGCTCTCAAAACTGAACTAGCCAAAGAAAAGGAGAAGAATGAAGGGATTCTTCAAAATATGCTCTACCTTCTCCAAGCAAAGAACCCAACCTCCAACCCTTCCCAGCCTTAGGTGTACAGTGCCTTGTCTTCACCCCTCTATGACCCATTTTTTTGCTATCTTTTGCTCATAATTGTAACTGCTTTTATTTCTTTGTGTGTTTGGTGGCTAAACTATGCTTTTATCAATGGATTTTGTTGTTTCTACTCTTATTTGCTTTGTCTCACTTTCTTTGATAGTTTGCATTCTTATTTCACTATTGATGATTAATTCATGTTTGCACTTATAGTTGCCCCAGTGGCCATGAGTAATTCTTGTATATCTGGTAATTGTAACATTTTGCAACTTTTCGATGATGACAATAGGGGGAAATGTGCTATATTGGAATATGTGATATTTATAACCTAATGCACCTGGTTCTTTATGATAAATGCTTAATACTCTAAAAAGTGTCAATGATTGGATTAAAAGTGGTTACATGTCTAAGCACAGAGTTTGTCATCATCAAAAAGGAGGAATTTGTTGGATCAAGAAGCTGAATGGTTTTGAAGACTGACAAAGGAACTCAGAGTTGAACCAGGTCCATCACTGGAGACATAGACACATGCAGAGTTAATGGCACGTGAGGTGCACAAGCATGAGATAAACAAAATCAGTGATCTAAAAAGATATCTCCTGATCGAAAAGGTTGCAAATTGATAGGGAGATGGACTCCTTATTCAGTAAGAACAGAATCAAGATAAAAGAGGATTTAGGGAGTTGAGATCAACTAGAACTCTTCCACCAAGGAAGAGTAGCATCCGAATTCTAGTGTATCTCTTTGTCTACTAAATCCTATATATTGTTCAGTGTTCTTATTGTACAGGTATGCACAAACACAGAAGCAAAACAAGAATTGAGAGCAAAATTACCAAAGCAATTTTGCAAGTAGTTCGTGTGAGAATTGAGTGTGTGACTCTAAAGCTACTTGAACCAGCTAGAAGAACCAGTTCCATCTGTTGTCTTTTAGTCTAGTTTATTTGTAGTAGGTGATTACAAATTGTACCTTTCAGCTTTATCTAGAAGAAATTGTAATAGGTACTGAGTGTTCAAGTTAGAGTTAACTTGAAGTTTGTCGCAAATAGCTAGAGACTAGTTTGCCACAAAGAGTTAGAGTTAATCCTTAGGTTTACAAAAGAGTTTATTTTGTAAATGCTGTTTGGCTCATTGATTTGTGAAGAGTTTGGGAAAATCCTACTGGGAAGTAGGTCGTGGTTTTTTCACCTTTTGAGCCAGGTGTTTTTCACGTAAAATTGTCGTGTTCTTTAAATTCTGCAATTATTATTTCGCAAACTGTAGAAGTTGGAACACATAGAAGAACCTGGTCCTTCTATAACTAGTGCACGCAATAATTGGACACTACACAAATCACTCCCTCTCTTGTGTGGTATTAACGTTTAGAACATCATATCCCTAATTGATAAGTGAAGTAATTTGGGTATTTTTAAGAAAAGGGTTAAGTTATACGGGTCGGGTAATGGGTAGGCTAATTAAATCGGGTTGGATGTGAATTAAAATGTTTGGGCGTGAATTAAAATTCCACTTGTCAAATTATGAGTAGATAACTTATCCACTATGGCAATCGTTTAAAATTAAGGGGGTATAGTGGATTGCCATTCTATCAACTATTAAGATTGATAATGGGTCAAACTTCAAACACCATCTCCAACCCTACACCAAATTTCAGTAACACCAAATTTACTCCAACCATTACACCATTGTTTTACACCAAAAAGAATATTTCTTTTTATATTCTTCTCTCTCTTCTATATTATATTATTAGCTTCTATTTAAATTTTATTTTGTATTTCCTTCAAATGAATTCTATCTTTGTTTTTTTTCCCTTCATATTCATCACATATAATTCACATTCACCACTTATATAATCATTTATTATAAAATTATTTTAAAGGATAAATCAACTAAAAGTGAAATCATTTATAAAATATAATTAAATAAATATTATATCACAGTCAAATTTAATTTAAGTACCACATAAATATTCAACTTTCACCTCTATTCTCCCATAAATGCTCGATTAATGCATTACGAAGTGCGAAATGCGCATCTTTATCCTTAATTGTTTTGTGTCGAGCTACAAATTATTCAAATAGGTGATCTTCATCTCCTACCATTTCTACCGTAGGAGCTGGACATTCACGTGCATCTTGAATTGGTGCATTAAGATCACGCTCGTCCTCATTTATGATGTTGTGCAGTATAATACATGTGGTAATTATATCACGTAGCACCTATTTTCTCCAAAAACGTGACGGTCCTGCAATAATTGCAAAACGAGATTGCAAAACTCCGAATTCACATTCAACATCTTTTCGACATGATTCTTGTTTTATTGCAAAATATTTCTTCTTTGCTGAACGTGGCTCTCGAATAGATTGCACAATAGTAGACCATTTTGGATATATACCGTCAGCTAAATAATAACCCATGTCATATTCTTTTCCTTGAATAACATAACGGGCTGGGGGAGCAATACCATTAGCGAGATTGGAGAATAAATGTGATGATTCTAAAACATTAATGTCATTGTTGGTGTCGGTCATACCAAAATATGCATGCCATATCCAAAGGTCGTAATCAACTACAACTTCAAGAATAATTGTTGGGGATCCATTACGACTTGCATATTGTCCAGCCCATGAGGTTGGACAATTTTTCCATCTCCAATGCATGCAATCTAAACTACCTAGCATTCCTGGAAAACTACGTTGTTCACCGATGTGCAGAAGCCTTGCAACATCTAGCTGTTGGTGATCTCAAATACTGATCGCCAAAAATCTCTACGACAGCTCGACAAAATCTCTTCATGCTTTTAATTGTAGTTGACTCTCCCATTTTGATATATTCATCAGTGGCATCTGCTGGCAAACCATATGCCAACATTCTAAACACGGATATAATTTTTTGTAGAGTGGATAATCCAAATCTACCCACCCCATCAACGCGTTGTTCGAGGTACATATCATGACCTTTAATTGCATCAACAATTCGAAGGAATAAATTTCGGGACATTCGAAATCGACAACGAAACATACCCTCATTAAAGCGTGGATTATCTGAAACATAATCGAGAAATAAATTATTATCAGCACCTTCCCGATCTCGATGAATTACCAAGTGACCTGGAATGGAAATCCATCATACGGTTGATATTGGGATGAAATCCATCCGATGGTTGGTATTAAGATAAAATCTATCCTTTGTGTCTACTTTATCTCTATATATTGAAGTGGGGAACATACTAATCCATAACCACAATCAGCTTTTGTTTTTCTGTAATCATATAATCCATTTTCCCTCTAATCACTTAAAAATATCCGGTCGATCGGCAGGATATACTGCAAATGAAGATAAATTATTATGTCAAATTTATTTAGATGTTTCTCAAGATCCTGCAACGGGAATCTATCAATCTAAAGATAATTTTTAGAATCGAGTCGTCGCAGCTTACAATCGTGGAAAGGAAGAGAATTGGGTGGAGCGCAACCAAAGATCAGCGCAATGTCGACATCAAACAATTGAGAAGGCTGTCAGAAAATTAAACGGATGTATTCGTCAAGTCTGAAAATTTACATCCAAGTGGTGCTCCCGAAAAAGATATCATAAGTATTTTTTTAGTTACTTGATTATACTATATTTATATATATTTGCTTATTGTTTATTTTACTTTTACTTAAATACTGCAGATTGCACAAGCAAAAACTTTACTTATGCGAGACCCGAACTTTAAAAAAGGCTTTAAATTTGATCATGTGTGGGATATGATGAAAGATTTTGAGAAGTTTAGCGATGTTGATTTTGAAAAAACAAAAGCAAGAAAGCATGACTCTACTTATGTATCATCGGAGTCAAAGGCTCCTACTCCTGATTCACCGTTGGTATCGTCTCCTAACTTATCATTATTTTCACTAAATTTAAATGAGGATGTTGCAGGT
Organism: Nicotiana undulata; assembly: GCA_005239495.1. NCBI lineage: Eukaryota > Viridiplantae > Streptophyta > Magnoliopsida > Solanales > Solanaceae > Nicotiana > Nicotiana undulata. Next base: position 75,854 of record ML257156.1, on the reverse strand, counting down.
GAGGCCACATCATCACAACGACCTATTGGGGTAAATAAAGAAAATTGAAGAAATTTTTTGATGAAGATTACGTGAAAATGATCAAATCGAAAAATAGTCGGCTTGTTGAGGCGATGGAAAAGTCAAGTAACTCAAGAAATGAAGCTTCGAGACAAAAAGAATTCAATGAAGAAAATAAAATTTTATTGACGAAGTTGAATTCCATTGACGAGCCAAATCTTCGTGAATTTTTGTGACAAGAACAAACACGAATAATCGATAAAAGAAGTCAACAATTTCAACAACCACAAGCACAACAATCTTCTACCCCGTTCTCTTAGTTTTTTAGTAATTTTGGTGCACCTAGAAATGACATACTGGATTACTAAACTTATATTTTATGTTTTTAATGTAATTTCAATTTTAATGTATCCTCCTTTGACATACTTTTAATTTTTATGTATTTTTTTTTATGTATTGTTAATTTTTTTTTTAGATTTTAGTTTTCACTTTTCAATTTTAGCAACATTAGATATCTTACATTTAAATTTTTTATTTTTAAATAATGGTTATATTTGCTTGTATACAATTATAATAATAATAAACTTAACTTATAATTTTATATAAATATAATATATACAAATATTAATATATATAAAAAATAGGATATAAAATTAAAATTATAAAGATCTTAATATAAAAATTAATTATATACACAGTATATGATAAATTAAAAATCTAAAATAAATAAAAAGATAAATAAAATAATAATAAATCAAATTTGGTGTTGATGAATAGTGTGACACCACTATTCACACACTAAAATGGTGCAAAATTTAGTGTTTTATTAAAGCAAAAAATACCAAATTTTACATCAAATTTAAATTGAAGATGGCACAAGGAAGATTATTTGCAGACCTTATTGTACAGTTGAGGGTGGGTTTGGACCTTTTCCGTTTTTGAAATAATGTCTATGGTCTGCTCTTGGTAAATTCGCACTGCATTTGGCTCCTTCCTAAATTGAAGTATTCCTTGAAATTCCAAAATGGCGGCTTAACTTTCCCTCCCCTTTTCAAAACTCTCCTTTCATCTCAATAATCCTTTCAAAATCAGTTTGCAAATTTTTACCAATTTTCATATCCAACCTTTTCCCTCTTCCTTTCCTTTTCCCTCCATTCTTCTAAACCTTAAACAAATAATTCTAAATCCCCAAAATCCGCACTCCTTCAAAACCCTAACAACGCCCATTTCTGCTTTCTGTTCCTTTTTCTCAACATTTCAATGGAAACTCATTGCTTAGAAATCCTAGAAACTGAAACTGAACTGGTTAATTCAGTAAATCCTCACGAAACCCTAGATCGGTCTTCCCCAAATTCTCCTGAAAACTCAGCTAATTCGAACAAATTTGAAGGATTACAAATGGAGGAAGAAGAATTGGATTCATCACCTGTTCGGAGGTACACTCCATATTCCTCGTACACAAGCCATTGGTCTCAGCCGTGGGGTCCAGTCACCAATTCCAAGCCTCTGGGCTCACAATTGGCTTCTACTGCTGAGCCCGACGACGACGAGCCATCGGCTTCTGGTTGGCCCGACGGGCCTAATAAAGTTGAAACTACGAAATTGGTATCAGTTGGGTCTCTGTGGAATTGTCAAAGAGATGAGGATGCCAAGTCGTTTATGCTGGTATTAATCTTCATGCTTTGCCGATAGCTCCAATTTTTTTTTTTCTGGGTACTTTTGTTTTGTGTTGATTTTTATTGGGATTATTAACAGGGTGCAGGGCTTGCTAATTTAGGCAACACGTGCTTTCTAAATTCGGTGTTGCAATCATTCATGCACACAGTGCCTCTGCTTCAGGGCCTTAAGTTGAACTATCATGCCACACCCTGTGATAGTAAGAAATAACAATTAATCCCTTTGTTCCATTTTATATGTCTCTATTAAGTACTACTATTTAGAGAGTCAAGTAGCCATTTTTTCATGAAATAGTAATTATTATTATTAAAGGAAGTAATTGTTATTATGAAATACAAAATTATAGTATTTTCATGAAATAGTAATTATTATTATGTTTAAAGGTTGCCAATTATTCAACCATATGAGTTATGTTAGTGTATTTGGTTTAATTAATCTTGTCTAGTGGAGAGATTTCCTCTCTCTCTCTTTGTTTGTGAGGTTGCTTATTGTTTTGTTGTCTATGTAAGTATTGCAGGTTACCTGAAAGGTTTCTGTGTAGTTTGTGCGTTGAAAGAGCTTATTGATGCTTTACCGGTTTCTGAGACTGGTGTTGTCTCTCCCTGGAAATTTGTTAACAATTTAAGCTGTATCCTTTTAAATTACTTGTTTGTGATTTTTGGGATAATATTCACATTTCATACACATATATATGTGTGTTTATCTTTTCTGCTTATGTATTCGTTACCCTTATTTCTTACTGAAATATAAGAATGATGACTGATTCTGGTATGGTACACACAATTGGTACATTTACAATTCTTCATACCCTTTTATTATGCAGGAAAAGAAAAACCTAGATCTTGTTTAGGTCCTGTTTGGTTTGGATTATGTTAGCTGACCTAATCAGTTACTTTTATTAAATTAGTTTCCTTTATCATAGTCAATGTTTAGTTACATACAAAAGAATTGGTTGTTAGTCAATTATCTAATAACTTACCTTTCTAAGTGATTATAGAGAATTTGAAGATTTGAATCAGACAGGCCAGCTAGGTATGAAGGTTGTATAAATTCATTGCTTTGTTTGCGAATCTGTAGCTGTTGTTTCACTGTGATCCTTAACTTTGTGAAAAAATAGATTTTTCTTCCACTTTCCATCGGTTCCAACAAGAAGATGCTCACGAATTTCTGCAATGTTTTCTGGATAAACTTGAACAATGTTGTGATGTTTCGAGACCAAAAGACAGCCCAACTTTGGAGACTGAGAACTTTGTGAAGCAGGCTTTTGGAGGTCGTCTAGTTAGCAAAGTAAGAAAAAATGATTTGTCTAGTCTTTGTGCCTTTTATTGTAAAACTGCATTCACATATGTGTTCTGCTCTTCGTTCTTAAATGCAAATGTAGAACTAATATTCTACGCACGCCTTTTTCCGAAATTGCAGCTGCGATGTTGTAATTGTGGCCATTGTTCTGACACTTACGAGACTCTAATTGATCTGAGCTTGGAGATTGAGGATGTTGACAGCCTAGCCACAGCTCTGGAGTCTTTCACAAAGGTTGAGAAGATTGAGGATTCAGAAATAAAGTTTACATGTGAAAAATGTAAGGAACAAGTCTCCATTGAGAAGCAGCTTGTGCTGGATAAGGCCCCTTCTGTTGCTGCCCTTCATTTGAAGAGATTCAAAACTGATGGTTCTCTTGTTGAGAAGATTGACAAATATGTTTCATTTCCACTGGAATTGGACCTGCATGCTTATGCTGATAACAACCAAAGTGGTAATGTGAGTTCCTGTTACTATGAGTCTATGCTAGGAATTAGTGTTGCAGGGATTCTTTTCGTTTTAGGAGTCGGAAGAGATGAAATAAAGTGAATTCTTTTTTCTGGTAAAGAAGTTGATGAAGAGTAATTACTAGTGCTTAAATATATACTAGATTTATAGTTCCTGAAAAAAGGGTTAGGTAAACTTTTCCTGCATACTTGACTTTAGTAGCTGAAGCCTGAAAGTTCTGGGATTCTTACAATATTTTTTATTTTTATTTTTATTTTATTTTTTTGCAAAAGAATTTTGGAGGCTTGTAGCTGATAGCTTGGGAGAAGTATTTTATCAAAATGAATTTTAATTTTCCTCCTTTGTTTATGTTAGATAGGATATGGGGGGTCTAAGCAGGGTAAATGTTGTGTACAATTTCACTAATCTTTGTTTCTTTTTGCTTAATCTTTGTTCACTGGAACTGTATATGATTTTTAATTTTCCTTTCTGTGCACAGGAAGAAATGAAGTACGATCTTTATGCAGTTATAAGGCATGTAGGATTTTCATACTCTTCTGGGCATTATTACAGCTTTATTCGCTCTGCTCCAAATGAATGGTACAAATTTGACGACTCAAAGGTATGTAATATACTGCAAATCAAGCTTCCTACTTTCTTTTAATGGTTTTACTGTAGGATTGATCTGTTTCTCAATATTCTGGTGCCTCTAACTTAGAAACCATTTTGTTTTTGTGCTGCATTCAATATCATTTCTTCATTGCTTATTTTGTTAGAGTACCCTGCAATTCTCCTGGCATGAAGGGCAGCACAAGCGTTTATGATGAACTGACTTGATATTTGTTTAAACTTATAGGTTATTCAGGTTGGAGAAGATTTTGTTTTGTCGCAGGAAGCATATGTTCTGTTTTATGCAAAGAGGGGCACACCCTGGTTTTCAGATTTTATTGAAGTGCAAAAGCCCTTTATAGATCCGTCCATACTGAACACCTCTCCCAAGTCAGTTTTAGATAATACAGATGCTGTCTGTGTTACTTCTCCGCTTCTGCCAAATCCCCGGGCTTTATGTGTCAAAGGTTCCAATGATGCTGCAAGTGAGTCATCTCCCAATTCTCTCAACAACGTTCAGGATAGTGACGGAAAGGAAAATGTGCAGACTAGGTCTGCTCCTGGACCACATGGTGCAAGTAACATTTTGCATCCCAAGTCACCTGAAGTGGATAAAGTGTCTTTTCCTTCAATACTCAAAGAAGACTGCAGTACTCTGGACCCTGGTGCACCCAGCAGAACTATATATATTACACCCAAAACGCCATCTAGATCTCCGAGCCCAGAGATATATCGGGAAGATCCCCCAGGTAAATTCGTCTTGCATTAATATTTTATTATTGACTTGTTGCCTATAGTGAATATAGAGAAGCTGGTGGGAGATCATTGGTTTTCATTTGCAGAAAATGATTATCATATTCCCCGTCCTCATCTAAGAACGGCAGACCGGGTTTCTTGCAAAAAGCAACCGCAGAAGGAGCTAGAGCAGAATATGGAAAGAAAGCAGGCGTGTGCCCTGATAAAGAAAAGCATGCGGGGGTCTAGAGCGCAGCAATTACTAGCTGCAATGGCGGGGTCACAAAGTGAAAGTTCTGTTAACAAGAAAAGGAGAAGAATAGATGTATCTCCAAGTAGAGATGATAGTAGTTCCACCGGTCGCCGGAGGTCTAGCCTTGGCTCTGTGTTTCGTACTGTAATGGCTGGCAGCCTGAGATGAGCAGGTTACATTCGGGCATAACACTACTACTGGAAAATCTGAACTAACGGAATAGGGTCTTGATCTGTATCCTCAAACAAACATGACGGGTAGTTCTTAGATAATAGCAGCTGATATTTTGTTTATATTTCAGAGTTCCACTGTATAGTGCAGAGTAAGAATTTTATGTTATATTCTTACAGTTGAGAATTATAATTACTCTTATATACCTAGCGAGCTTTTGCAGGAACTTCTAATTTCTGTACTACATAAGTGCCACTGCTTTTATTCATTCATAAATTAATTCCAAACTAGTTGAGTTTGGCTACACATATTCTCAATATCTAATTAGTCTATGAGTACAAGTTAGGATTTTTTCAAAGTTCTCCAAATCTCGCGCTTTCAAAACTTGTGGTTAATATTCTAAAACTTGAATATTCAAGTAGAACTTTGAGTTGAGGCAAAAATGGTTGTAACTTCCAGTTACTGGTTGTGCAAAAGAAACCGCTTATAAAAAAGATGTAACCTCTTTAGAATCCAGCAAAACCAATGGAGCATCCTATGTGCTAGATTTGTTTTAGGAGTAAACACTAGGTTAAAATAAAAGATGTGCTTAGTTCAGAGTTATTTTTAAACTTGTAAGAAAGATTTGGGATCCAAGCATCTCCAATTAACAAAGAGAAAGGAGATCACCTCAAACCAGGCAACTTATTTGGCTTCTTCGCATGATGTTCTTTACACCATAGGTTTTATAAAGCATTTTCTTGTTAACATCGAACAAATTATTTTCCTGTTTCATTCTTCCTCTTCTTCAGCTCCTAAAAACTTCTATAAAAGTATCTGAAAGCCCTTGAGTAAATCCCTTCCGTTCTCCTTCCAATAAAAATAAAAAAATCAAATGGAAGCTATGGCTACTAATATAGAAGAGAACAACTTCTGGAAGAAAACACCAGATAAAGATATCAACTTTCAACGGACACTCATGGGGTCACCAGATGTTCCTAAACATGAGCTTATAGTTATGGATGCATTAAAAGAATTATCCATTGAACCTCTTGAATGGACTCTCAACAATGTTGCCTTGAAATCATGCTGCACTGTTACCATTCTTGGCATGATGCCCTGGTTCACTATTCCTCGTATACTTTCATGTTAAATCATTTCCAGACTTCTAAATATATGCAAGAACGTACATCATATATGTATTATTTAAGAGATGCAGGAAATTTTGTGATAACAATACGATAGGAATTCAAGAATTAGTAAAGAAAAACAAGAAAAATCAAGAAATATGCGGAAGCTAAAAGAAAAAAAAGAAGACAAAAATTAAAGATAGATTGAATTCAAGAAGTCTATTCTTGAAGTTGAATCCTAACAACAACAATTAGATAACGAAGAACTAATCCCCTTTGGTGGAGACTTAAAAATAAGAGATAGATTGTGAAACCCAACCCTTTAGAATAACAAGAACAACAACAAGCCTAAACTTATCACCTTTCTTGAATACCTAGAAGTGATCTCATAATTCGAAAAGGGTTTAATTCTATTACCTTAAGTTGAGTCTCGAAGGTTGAAGAATAAATCCAAGAGTGCAAGAAGAATCTCACAAGTTTTATTGATATTTTGTATAATAATCTAAGTCTAAATACAAAGAAGACACCTTTTATATATAGAGGGGGTCACGAAATTGTACCTAAAAAATAAGGAAATAAAGTCCTAAACTACTTTGGACAATAAGTCCAACTACCTTAGGAAAAAGAAAATACTAGGAAGCAAAAATCAAGTCATTCTTGGAAGTAATTCCAAAAATATTAGTAAAAGGAAAACATAACCTTAACTAACTATGAAAATATTAAATATAGTACCATAATATATGGAAATAAGTCCCAAACCAATCTTGGAAAGAATCTTGAAAATCTTGAAAGAAATTTGCGAGCAACTTGGCATCAACTTGCACTCAACATCTAGCACGACTATTGTACCCTTCTTGGACATCAAATAAGTCCTTTTTATGCTATAAAAACGTGGTCATATATAGGACTTCATAGGCTGCAAGTTTGGACACATTTTAGGTGCCAAATTGGACCAACAATGGCCTGATTTGGTCCTTCTTCAAAGGATGTTTCTTGGGATCTAAGCCACCTCTTCTTGGACATGAATTTGGGTCATACAATAATTGTAACGCCTAGATAACTCATATCCTTTATCCTTAAGCTCTTCCTCCCAACTAACAACTTCTTTGATCGCTCCTGAAGTCCAATGACCTTGTTTTGCAACTTTTTAGCTTGAGATCTTGTTAAACGCCCTCTTTGAGATTCCAAAGCTTCATCCTTGTCCTTGAACATATTTGAGCTTCCTATGATGCTATCATTTTGCTTAATTGCTTTTGCGTTTTTTATAGTCTCCGCGAAGACATGGTCGGGCATCTGTGTGAGAATGAAGGAGTTGACTGTGTAGTGCTGAGTAATGAGCCATCTGTCAAGTTAGTTAGGACAACTGGCAGAGTTAGTTGATGTTGTTAGAGTTAGTTACCAATAGTCACTGATATTAGCTTAATTACGTATAGGTTAGCTGTGCCTATAAATACAAGGTTGTATATGTTATTGTTGACACACAACTAAATACACAGAGAGTTTCCTACCTCATTTATCTCTCCTTATCCATTACACGATACTGTTACATTGACCCATTAGTGGAGTTCATGACCTAGCTCAATTGAATCTCAACTCACATGGTATCAGAGCAGGGCTGGCTAGGAAGTACACGAACATTGCAATTTTATTATCAATTCTAGTTATTGATCTTCCTCTTAAGCTCAACAATGGGAGATGATAAGATCGATCACACTTAGCCACTATTTCTTCATCCTTCTGACACTCCGAGTTCAGTTTTGATTCCAATTAAACTCACAGGATCTGAAAACTATGGATTGTAGCAGAGAACGTTGCAGATTGCACTTCTAGCTAAACGAAAATTAGGGTTCATGACTGGTACTTGCAAAAAGAATTCCTTTAAGAAGGAACTACATGAGTAATCGGATACATGCAATGCAATTGTCCTCTCCTGGATCATGAATACAGTATCACATAACCTAGTTAGTGGAATTGCTTATGCATTTGATGCTCATTTAGTTTGGAAGGACATAAAGGAAAGGTCTGATAAGGTTAATCGTGTAAGGATCTTCCAATTTCATAGAGAAATTGCAACAATCTCACAAGGAAAAGATTCTATGGACACCTATTTTACAAAACTGAAAGAGTTATGGTCAGAGTATGATGCCTTGGTGCCTCACCTGGATGTGACTGTGTGAACCAAGGGATTATATTGTGCATCTTCATCAACATATGTTGCTTTAATTTTTTAGTGTCTCAATGAATCATATGATTAAGCAAGGAGACAAATCCTAATGAAGACAACAAAACAAACACTGAATCAGGATTATGCTCTGATTATTGAGGATGAGAGTCAGAGGTCAAGGCCATATCCGACCTTAGATGTTAAAACATATGCAAAAGTTATGCAGGATGGTCGAGGGACAATTCCTAGAGGAGAGCCAACTGCCATGCAAGCTGGTAGAGGACAACCCTTTAAAGGGAAGAAACCCTTCATGAGATGTGACTATTGTCATAAGAATGGGCATTTAAAGGAAAATTCCTTTAAATTGATTGGGTATCCAGGAGACTTTAAGGCAAAAAGGCAGGTTGTGGCTAACAATGCTACTGGTGTTCTTGAGCATGAACAACAGACAAAGATGAATGGAGAAAAAGGAGCAAGCTGGGATCATGTAGCAGGGCATTTCTTCACTGATGAGCAGTAAAGGCAAATACTGAATATGTTGAATAAGGATACTTCTGTACCACAAGTAAACATGGCAGGTATTATTACATCTCTAATTACTAGTTGCTCTAATAGTGAGTGGACAGTTAATTCTGGTGCAACTCATCACATAGCTGTCTCATTAGGCTTACTGCATTCTAAAACTAAGTTGAAAGGTGCAAAAAAGGAACATGTACAATTGCCCACTGGTGAGAGAACTGACATTACACATACTGGTAGTGCAACAGTTCTTAAGGATTTGGAGGTGAAAAATGTGCTATTTGTTTTGAACTTCAAATTCAATTTGATGTCTGTATCCAAACTCACAAAGGAACTCTGCTGCTCAGTTCATCTTTATCCTGACTTCTGTGTATTTAAAGACCTTTAAAGTGGCAGCGTGAGGGGGATTGGTAAGGAAAAAGGAGGTCTATATGTGGTGAAGGATGCACACATAGCAAAAGTGTTGCAACAGATATCAACAACCACCACTCAAAAGCCAGAATTTGATAGTCATCTTTGACATCAGAGATTAGGACATGCCTCAGTTAGCACAATGAAGCATATCAAGTCTTTTCAACTTGCAAAAATAGATCAAAATGTAAATAAGGATTGTTCAATTTGCCCTTTGGCTAAACAAAGTAGGTTGGTCTTTCCTAGAGTTGTTCTAGAAGTGTTAATCCTTTGCTATTGTTACATATGGATGTTTGGGTCCTTATAAGTTCCCTACACATGCTAGGAAGCATTTTTTCTTGACCACTGTGGATGATCATTCAAGATATACTTGGGTCCATTTACTGTAATTAAAGAGTTATGTTATAGTAATATTGCAGAAGTTTTTTCTATGCTCATAACACTGTTTAATGCACTTGTTAAGACCGTTAGAACGTACATGTAATGTAGGAGAATTTTTTAATAAACAATGCAGTAACTTGTTTGATCACTATGGTATAGTACACCAAAGTAATTGTGCATACACACCCTAGAAAAATGGGGTGGTAGAAAGGAACTACAGACACATTCTTGACACATCAAGGGCACTGAAATTTCAAGCTAATGTGCCAACCAGATATTGGGGAGAGTGCATAACTACTGATGTATACCTTATCAATAGGCTTCCTACTGCTGTTCTAGATGGAAAAACACCTTATGAATTGTTGTATCGTACACAACTTTCACTCAACCATTTGAGAGTGTTTGGTTGCCTCTGCTATGCTACTACTTTGGTGCACGAAATAAATTTTCAGCAAGACCCAAACCAACAGTCCATCTTGGGTACTCAGAAACTCTGAAAGGTTTCAAGCTGCTTGATCTTTCTACTAACCAGTTTTTATTTACAGGGATGTTTTGTTTAAGGAACACTTATTTCCTTTTATTCAGCCTTCCTTATGGAAACATCCGATGGTCCATGATATAGGGAGTGTGCAGTTTAATCATGAACCATTTCCAGCTGATCATGACTTCCTATAACAAGAAGATCATGAAGGCCTTGAACCTGCATCCACTTCTCATCCACAAGAAGCTGGAGTTTCACCAATAGTGGATTCAACTCCAATTCCTGGTGTGGATAATGTACCTATGGAGGAAGTGCAGAATGGGCATGCAACAAATGAGTATACACAAGGAGAAACAAGTACATCACCAAGCTTACATGACATTGTAAGTGAGGAAGAGCATGATGTATTGTATCTGCCACAATATGTAGACACATTACAAGAGATAAAACCTACACTTGCAAGTGAAAAACCAAGGAGGTCTAGCAGAAATGTCAAAGAGCCTTGTGGTTGAAGGACTATGTGACACAAAATAAGGCTAATGGAACAACACAATATACTTTATTAGACCATTTAATACATAACGGGATATTAACATCTTGCCAAAGATTTGTAGCAAAAATCTCTTCACTGATAGAACCTTAGAGTTTTTGCAGAAGCATCTAAAGACAAAATATGGGTGGAAGAAATGCAGTTGGATATTAAAGCCTTAGAAGACAACAATACATGGGAGATAGTAGATTTGCCTAAAGGAAAGAACACCATTGGCTCAAAATGGGTGTACAAGATAAAGTTAAAAGCAAGCGGAGAAGTTGAAAGATTCAAAGCTAGATTAATGCCAAGGGGTACAGTCAAAAGGAAAGTCTGGATTATCGTTAGACCTTCTCACCAATTTCCAAAATGGTAACTGTGATAGCAATCAGCCTCAAAGGGATGGAACAATACCAAATGGATGTTCATAATGCATTTGTCCAAGGAGATCTATATGAAGAGGTGTATATGTAACTGCCCCAGGGCTTCAGAAGACAGGGGGAGACAAAAGTTTTCAACTTAATGAAATCCTTGTAGGACTTGAAGCAGGCCTCAAGACCATGGAACATCAAACTTACTGAAGCTCTTCTGGTTGCAGGATATTATAACGACCCGGTCAGTCATTTTGAGAGTTAGCATCCCGATCCCCTAATAACTTCTTCTCCCACGTCTATTATGCTATTAGAACTTTTTGGAGCGTTGAGTGGTGAAATACGGAGTGATTTTGGACACCTAGTCCATAATGTGACTTTAGAAATCGGATCGTAGCTAGAACTGTGTGAAGACAGATCCGGAATGGAATTCCGTCGACTCCGTTAGCTCCGTTGGGTGATTTCGGGGTTAGGAGCGTGTTCAGAATATGTTTCGAGGTCTTTTGTAGATTTAGGCTTGAATTGGCGAAAGTTAGAATTTCGGCGATTTCGACCGATAGGTGAAATTTTGATATCAGGCTCGGAATGGAATTCCGAAAGTGACTGCAGGTCCGTAATGTCATTTATGACATGTGTGTAAAATGAGGTCATTCGGATGAGTTTTGACGTGATTCAGCATCAAATGTGGATTTTAGAAATTTCATATGTTCTCAGACTTGAATCTATACATAATTGATGATTTTGATGTTATGAGATGTGTTTTTAACGCTCGACCAAGTTTGAATGAAGTATTAGGGTTGGTTGGTAGGTTTGGTTGAGGTCCCGGGGGCCTCCAGTGTGTTTCGTGTGTTCAAACGGGCAAACATTGGCCTTATACACTTTGCTGTTTTCTGGTTTTTCATAGCAGCAACTTTTGGTTAATCACGATCGCGAGAGTTCCTCCGCGATCGCATAGAGTAAGCTGAGGCCGGTAGAAATTGTGCTTCGCGATCGCACAAGTCCCTCCGCGATCGCAGTGGGTTGGGCAATTAGTCTCCGCGTTCGCATGTCTGGGATCGCGATCGCATAGTGTACTTCAGGCTCGGGGAAGATTTGATAATTTCTCTACGCGGTCGCGTGAAGCCAACCGCGATCGCATAGCTTTGAGTGGTTAAGGTCCGCGATCGCAAACATTTCATTGCGTTCGCGTAGAAGGATTTTTAGATGCGTGTGGGATTACTCATCGTGATCGCGACTGTATGTCCGCGATCGCATAGAAGAAATACCTGGGCAGATTCATTAAAACCCCAATTCAAATGTTTAAGCCTATTTTCATATTTTCTGAATTTGGGAGCTCGGGAAGGGCGATGTTTGAAAACTTTTGCACCTGGGCAACTTGGGTAAGTGATTTCTACCCAACTTAGATCATTTTCATGATTCCTAACTTAAATCTAGTCTTTAAATTTCGAATTTTGGCTGAAACTTTGGGAAACAATTGGATAAACTTCATAGGCCGAATTATTGAGTTTTGATTGGGTTTTTGACATACGATTTGAGAGATTCTTATATGGTTAGACTCGTGAGTGAATGAGTGTCCGGAAAATATAATGTTTACCCGATTCCGAGATGTGGGCCCGAGGGACGTTTTGGGCGAATTTCCTAAATTTCGCGTATTAGCTTTGAATTAATTAGCTATTTTGATTCCTTAAAGTGTTATTTACATTATGCAATCGAATTTATTATATTTGGGCCACCCGGAGTCGGATACTCATGGCAAGAGCGTGATTTTGGGTTGAGTAGCATAGTCGAGGTAAGTGGCTTGTCTAACTCTGTGTTGGGGACTTCCCCTTAGGTTGTTTTGATACTATGTTTGTTATATGGGCGCCGTGTACGTGAGGTGACGAGTGCGTACATGGGCCATTGTTGCTAAAACTCCACTTTTCCTTTCATAACGTAAATCATTTACCCCTATTTCATTGTTTCCTGTCTTAACTGTGTAGTGTAGCTTAGGAATGAGCATGTCTACCTGTCTTACTTGAGTTACTCCTATTTGTTACTATTTGTACCATGTTTAGGTAGTTTTATCCGTATTTGCTTGCGGTTTTCTTCTGAACTATTCAAATACACTGTATCAGGCATTGATTGCATTGCATATTTAAATTGGGACTACAGACTAGATTCCGAGAGCTTTCCCCCTGTACTGCATAGCATATTTAAATTGGGACTACAGACTAGATTCTGGGATCTTTCCCCCTGTACTGCATAGCATATTTAAATTGGGACTACGGACGAGATTTCGGGAGCTTTCCCCCTGTACTGCATTGCATATTTGTTATTGAGATACATGTTGTGCTGAGCTGAGTGCTCTGTTTTACTATTTCTTTCAGCTTATCGTTTCTACTGTTTTGCCTTAGCTTATTATCTATATCTGATTATATTTTAACTGTTTTTACTATAAACATCCAGTAGAGCCTTAACCTGACCTCGTCACTACCTGACTGGGGTTAGGCTTGGCACTTACTGGGTACCAATTGTGGAGTACTCATGCCCTTTCCTGTGCATGTTTTCAATGTGCAGATCCAGGTACCAGTACACAACATTTTGGCTAGGAGTACTTTAGCAGTTGCTAGGAGATCGCGAGTTAATTTTTCCGCGTCCGTAGAATCCCACGAGTCCCCTTCTACTCTAGTATATGCATATGCGACTTATATACACTTTCACTTATTCTATTATATAGAGCTACATTAGTACAGAGCTTGTGATTATTGTGACGTTCCGGGTTTTGGGAAGTGAAAGTTGTAAATGCCGAGCGGCTGAGTTATATATTTTATCTTCTTCCATTCTATTTCTATTGTTATATTGCTTTACTTTTCGCATGTTTTAGGCTTACCTAGTCGTAGAGACTAGGTGCCGTCACGGGCCCGTTCGAAGGGTAATTCTGGTCGTGACAAGTTGGTATCAGAGCGTCTAGGTTCATAGGAGTCACAAATCACAAGCCGGTTTATTAGAGTCTCACGGATCAGTGCGGAGACGTCCGTATCTATCTTCGAGAGGCTATGTAACTGTTAAGAACAATCATATTCCTTGGAATTCCTTATCGTGCTAATTACTGTCATAAAAAATTCTAAACTCTATTCTATTCTTTCTTACATATGGTGCGCACTCGTACCGGACGTACTGATGACCAGGCACCTGAGCCCCCAGCCAGAGCCGCCAGAGGCAGGGGCAGGGGCAGAGGACGAGCACGCGGTGCAGCCCGAGCACTAGCTAGAGCAGAGACGGAGGAGCTCCCAACAGCCACATCTGGAGGGGCACATGAGGTCCCTACTATTACTCCAGCCTTCCAGGAGACATTGGCACAGTTCTTGAGTGCTTTCAGTACTCTGTCTCAGGCGAGACTACTCCCGATAGCTCCAGCTACATCCCAGGCCGAGGAAGGGGCACAAACTCCCCCAGCCCGTACTCCTGAGTAGATGGTTCATATTGGGTAGGTTCCAGAGTATATTTCTATGCCCCCAGCAGCTCCAGCTCAGCATGAGACTAGGGTAGCTTTTTCTGAGGCAGAGCAACTCCGACTTGAGAGGTACAAGAAGTACTACCCACCTGAGTTCAGCGGGCTAGCTTCGGATGACGCCCTAGGTTTTCTTGAGGAGTGTCATCACATTCTCCACACTATGGGTATTGTGGAGACGAGTGGGGTGTCTTTCACCGCTTTCTAGCTGAAGGGAGCAACTTATCAGTGGTGGCGTGCTTTTGAGCTGAGTAGTCCAGACGAGGCAACTTCACTTACCTGGGCACAGTTCTCCGAGATGTTCTTACTTGAGTTTGTCCCTCATAGCCTCAGGGATGCTTGGCATGCAGAGTTTGAGCAGTTACGCCAGGGTACCATGACTGTGTCAGAGTATGCGGTCCGTTTCAGCGATTTGGCTCGTCATGCACCAGTTTAGTTGCCACTGTCAGAGAGAGGGTCCGACATTTCATTGAGGGGCTCCACCCCAGTATTCAGACCAATATGGCCAGAGAGTTGGAGATAGATATCACTTATCAGCAGGCCGTGAGTATTGCCCGGAGTATTGAGAGTATGTTAGCCCGGGACAGGGAGGACAGAGAGGCCAGGAGGTCTCGAGAGACTGGTCATTTTTTGGGAGTTCGTGCGCCGACAACACGGTATGGTAGCGGTTTTGTGAGTCGCCCTATTCATTCAGCTCTTCCAGCAACCAGTGGTATTCCAGCTCCTCCTAGACCTCAGGAGCCTTATTATGCACCACCGGTATCTTATGTGCCTCCTGCTCGAGGTGCTATCACTAGCCAGTCCAACAGGCCAGTTCAAAGTCAGCAACAGCCGCCACGTCCTCCGAGGGGTTGTTTTGGGTGTGGTGACTCTCGCCATGTGATCATAGATTGCCCCAAAGCTAGGAGGGGTGCACCATCTCAGTCTTATCAGTCCTCACGTGCTCCACCAGGTCCTCCAGCTATTCTCCCATCCCCAACTGCTACCCCACCTTCTCAGACAACTCGAGGTGGAGGTCGGGGAGGTTGAGGTCGCCCTAGAGGGGGAGGCCAGGTTAGATATTATGCTCTTGCAGCCCATTCAGAGGCCGTTGATTCAGATTCGGTCATCACAGGTATTTTCCCTATTTGTCATAGGGATGCATCCGTGTTATTTGATCCAGGTTCTACGTACTCATATGTATCTTCTTACTTTGCTTCACATTTGGGGATATCTCAGGATTCTTTGAGTTCCCCCGTATATGTTTCTACTCCCGTGGGAGTTTCTCTTGTTGTGGACCGCATATATCGGCCGTGTCTGATAGTTATCAGTGGTTTTGAGACCAGGGCTGATTTGTTACTACTCAGCATGGTAGATTTCGATGTTATATTGGGCATGGACTGACTGTCTCCCTACTATGCTATTATTGATTGTCACGCCAATACTGTGACGCTGGCTATGCCAGGATTACCGAGGTTAGAGTGGAGAGGTTCCTTAGAGTATACTCCCCATAGAGTCATTTCTTTTCTTAAGGCTCAACGAATGGTTGAAAAGGGGTGTGATGCGTATTTGTCTTATGCGAGAGATGTTAGTGCTGAGACCCCTACAGTTGAGTCAGTCCCAGTTGTGAGGGACTATCCTGATGTATTTCCAGCTGATCTTCCAGGTTTGCCGCCCGACAGAGATATTGATTTCGGCATTGACTTGTTGCCGGGCACTCAGCCCATTTCCATTCGTCCCTATCGCATGGCTCCTCCTGAGTTGAAGGAATTGAAGGAGCAGTTGCAGGATTTGCTTGATAAAGGTTTCATCAGGCCCAGTGTATCACCTTGGGGTGCTCCAGTACTATTTGTGAAGAAAAAGGATGGTTCTATGCGTATGTGTATTGACTACCGGCATCTGAATAAGGTGACATTGAAGAACAGATACCCATTGCATCACATTGATGATCTATTTGACTAGTTACATGGTGCTAGGGTGTTCTCCAAGATTGATCTGCGTTCAGGTTATCATCAGTTGAAGATTCGGGAGTCGGATATCCCTAAAACTGCCTTCAGGACCAGATATGGCCACTATGAGTTCCTTGTTATTTCATTTTGGCTGACCAATGCCCCAACAACCTTTATGCACCTGATGCACAACGTATTTCGGCCTTATATTGATACTTTCATCATCGTGTTCATTGATGAAATTTTGGTATATTCTCGGTCTTAGGAGGACCATGAGCAGCATTTGAGGACCGTACTTCAGACATTGAGCGAGAAGAAGTTGTATGCCAAATTTTCTAAGTGTGAATTTTGACTTGATTCTGTGGCATTCCTAGGCCATGTGGTGTCTTCTGATGGGATCAAGGTAGATCCAAAGAAGGTGGAGGCAATGAAGATTTGGCCTAGACCGTCTTAAACTACTGAGATCCGTAGTTTCCTTGGTTTGGCTGGGTATTATCTCCGTTTTGTGAAGGGATTTTCATCCATTTCAGCGCCCATGACCAGACTGACCTAGAAGGGTGCCCCTTTTATATGGACTAAGGCGTGTGAGGAAAACTTTCAGAAGCTCAAGACAGCCCTGGCTACAACTCCTGTGTTGGTCTTGCCTACACGTTCGGGGTCCTATTCAGTCTATTGTGATGCTTCGAGGATTGGCCTAAGAGCGGTGTTGATGCATGACGGTAGGGTGATTGCCTACGCGTCCAGACAATTGAAGGTTCATGAGAAAAACTATTCAGTTCATGATCTCGAGTTGTCAGTGATTGTTCACGCCCTTAAGATATGGCGTCATTATTTATATGGTGTTCCCTATGAGATATTCACGGATCACCCGAGTTTGCAGCACATATTCAGGTAGAAGGATCTCAATTTGCGCCAGCGTAGGTGGTTGGAGTTACTCAAGGATTATGACATCACTATACTATACCACCCGGGGAAGGCCAATGTGGTGGCCGACGCCTTGAGTCGCCGGGCGGAGAGTTTGGGGAGTTTGGCATATCTTCATGCCGCTGATAGGACTCTAGCCTTAGATGTTCAGTCCTTAGCCAGTCAGTTCGTGAGATTGAATCTCTTTGAGCCTTGCCGGGTGTTAGCTTGTGTGGTTGCTCGATCTTCTCTTTATTACCGCATCAGAGAGCGCCAGTATGATGATCCCCACCTTCTGGTTCTTCAGGATAGGGTTCGGCGGGGTGATGCCAGGGATGTGACCATAGGTGATGATGGCGTGATGAGCATGCAAGGTCGTATATGTGTGCCCAGTGTGGATGGGCTTTTGGAGTTGATTCTTGATAAGTCCCATAGTTCGCGGTATTCCATCCACCTGGGTACCGCAAAGATGTACCAGGATTTGAGACAACACTATTGGTGGCGAAGTATGAAGAAGGATATAGTGGAGTTTGTAGCCAAGTGTCTCAACTGTCAGCAAGTCAAGTGTGAGCATCAAAGACCGGGAGGGTTACTTCAGCAGATTGAGCTTCTTGAGTGGAAGTGGGAGCGGATCACCATGGATTTTGTGGTTAGGCTTCCTCGGAATTTGAGGAAGTATGATGCTATTTGGGTGATTGTAGATCGACTGACCAAATCAGGCCATTTCTTTCCAGTGTTGACTACATAATCATCCGAGAGGTTGGTTGAGATTTAAATCAGGGAGATTGTTCGCCTCCACGGTATTCCAGTATCTATCATTTTAGACAGGGGTACACAATTCACTTCCCGGTTTTGGAGAGCCGTTCATCAGGAGTTAGGCACAAGGGTGGAGTTGAGTACAACCTTTCACCCTCAGACGGACGGACAGCTCGAGCGCACGATTCAGATTCTCGAGGATATGCTCCGTGCCTGTGTGATGGATTTTGGAAGGTCATGGGATCGATACTTTCCACTTGCAGAGTTTGCTTATAATAACAGCTACCAATCCAGCATTCAGATGGCGCCGTATGAGGCTTTGTATGGTAGGCGGTGCAGGTCTCTAGTGGGATGGTTTGAGCCAGGCGAGGCCCGATTGTTGGGTACAGACTTGGTTCAGGATGCCCTAGACAAGGTGAAAGTGATTCAGGAGAGACTACGCAAAACTCAGTCCAAGTAGAAGAGTTATGCGGACAGGAAGGTTTGTGACTTGGCATTTATAGCTGGTGATCGGGTTTTGCTTCGGGTATTGCCTATGAAGGGCGTCATGAGGTTCGGAAAGAAGGGTAAGCTGAGTCCGAGGTTCATTGACCCTATTGAGGTATTGCAGCGAGTTGGGGGGGTTGCTTATGAGTTAGCCCTGCCTCCCAACCTGGTAGGAGTTCATCCGGTATTCCACGTTTCTATTCTCCGAAAGTATCACAGTGACCCGAACCATGTTTTGGATTTCAGCTCAGTCCAGTTGGACAAGGATCTATCATATGTTGAGGAGCCTATAGCTATATTGGATAGGCAGGTCAGAAAGCTCAAGTCGAAGAATATTGCCTCAGTCAAGGTTCAGTGGAGGGGTCATCCGATCGAGGAGGCGACTTGGGAGACCGAGCAGGATATGCGGAATCAATACCCTTATCTTTTCACAACTTCTGGTATGTTTCTATACTCGTTTGAGAACAAACGATTTTCTTAAGAGGGGGAGAATGTAACGACCCGGTCGGTCGTTTTGAGAGTTAGAGCCCCGATCCCCTAATAACTGTTTCCCCCATGTCTATTTATGCTATTAGAACTTGTCGGAGCATTGAGTGGTGAAATCCGGAGTGATTTTGGACACCTAGTCCATACATGTGAATTTTAGCTTTAGAAATCGGACCGTAGCTAGAACTATGTGAAGACGGATCCGGAATGGAATTCCTTCAACTCTGTTAGATCCTTTGGGTGATTTCAGGGTCAGGAGCGTGTTCAGAATGTGTTTTCGAGGTCTGTTATAGATTTAGGCTTGAATTGGCGAATGTTAGAATTTCGGCGATTTCGGCCGATAGGCGAAATTTTGATATCGGGCTCGGAATGGAATTTTGAAAGTGACATCAGGTCCATAATGTCATTTATGACATGTGTGTAAAATTTGAGGTCATTCGGATGAGTTTTGACGTGATTCGGCATCGAATGTGGATTTTAGAAATTTCATATGTTCTTAGGCTTGAATCTATGCATAATTGATGATTTTGATGTTATGAGATGCGTTTTTTAAGGCTTGACCAAGTTTGAATGAAGTATTAGGGTTGGTTGCTAGGTTTGGTTGAGGTCCCGGGGGCCTCGGGTGTGTTTCGTGTGTTCAAACGGGCAAAAATTGGCCTTATACACGTTGCTATTTTCTGGTTTTTCAAAGCAACAACTATTTGTTAATCGCGATCGCGAGAGTTCCTCCGCGATCGCATAGAGTAAGTTGAGGCCGACATAAATTGTGTTCACGATCGCACAAGTACCTCCGCAATCGCAGTGGGTTGGGCAATTAGTCTCCGCGTTCGCATGTCTGGGATCGCGATCGCATAGTGTACTTCAGGCCTGGGGAAGATTTGATAATTTCTCTACGCTCCAATCACGATCGTGTAGCTTTGAGTGGTTAAGGTCCGCGATCACAAACATTTTATTGCGTTTGCGTAGAAGGATTTTTAGACACGTGTGGGATTACTCATCGCGATCGCGACTGTATGTCCGCGATCGCATAGAAGAAATACCTGGGCAGATTCATTAAAACCCCAACTCGAAGGTTTAAGCCTATTTTCACATTTTCCGAATTTGGGAGCTCGGGAAGGGCGATGTTTGAAGACTTTTGCACCTGGGCAACTTGGGTAAGTGATTTCTACCCAACTTAGATCAATTACCATGATTCCTAACTTAAATCTAGTCTTTAAATTTCGAATTTTGGTGGAAAATTTGGGAAAAAAATGGATAAATTTCATAGGCCGAATTATTGAGTTTTGATTGGGTTTTTTGACATCCGATTTGAGAGATTCTTATATGGTTAGACTCGTGAATGAATGAGTGTCCGAAAATTATAATTTTTACCCGATTCCGAGACGTGGGCCCGGGGGACTTTTTTGGCGAATTTCCTAATTTCGCGTATTAGCTTTGAATTAATTAGCTATTTCCATTCCGTATAGTGTTATTTATATTATGCAATCGAATTTATTAGATTTGGGCCACTCATGGCAAGAGCGTGATTTTGGGTTGAGTAGCGCAGTTGAGGTAAGTGGCTTGTCTAACTCTGTGTTGGGGACTTCCCCTTAGGTTGTTTTGATACTATGATTGTTATATGGGCGCCGTGTACGTGAGGTGACAAGTGCGTACACGGGCCATTGTTTCTAAAACTCCACTTTTTCCTTTCATAACGTAAATCATTTACTTATATTTCATTGTTTCCTATCTTAACTGTGTAGTGTATCTTAGGAATGAGCATGTCTACCTGTCTTACTTGAGTTACTCCTATTTGTTACTATTTGTACCATGTTTAGGTAGTTTTATCCGTATTTTCTTGTGGTTTCCTTCTGAACTATTCAAATACATTGTTTCCGGTATTGATTGCATTGCATATTTAAATTGGGACTACAGACTAGATTCCGAGAGCTTTCCCCCTGTACTGCACAGCATATTTAAATTGGGACTCTGGACTAGATTCCGCGAGATTTCCCCCTGTACTGCATATCATATTTAAATTGGGACTACATACGAGATTCCGGGAGCTTTCCCCTTGTACTGCATTACATATTTGTTATTGAGATATATGCTGTGATGAGCCGAGGGCTCTCTTTTACTATTTCTTTCAGCTTACCATTTCTACTATTTTGCCTTAGCTTATTATCTATATCTGATTAGATTTTAACTGTTTTTACTATAAACATCCAGTAGAGCCTTAACCTGACCTCGTCATTACCTCACTGGGGTTAGGCTTGGCACTTACTGGGTACCAATTGTGGAGTACTCATGCCCTTTCCTGCGCATGTTTTCCATGTGCAGATCCAGGTACCAGCACACAGCATTTTGGCTAGGAGTACTGTAGCAGCTGCCAGGAGACCGCGAGGTAATTCTACCGCGTCCGCAGAATCCCACGAGTCCCCTTCTACTCTAGTATAGGCATAGGAGACTTATATACA
The DNA here is from genome assembly GCA_005239495.1 of Nicotiana undulata. Taxonomy (NCBI): domain Eukaryota; kingdom Viridiplantae; phylum Streptophyta; class Magnoliopsida; order Solanales; family Solanaceae; genus Nicotiana; species Nicotiana undulata. The sequence continues at coordinate 54,193 of ML257156.1, read as the reverse complement.
CTTTCCCTTATTCTATTGTATAGAGCTACATTAGTACAAAGCTTGTGATTATTGTGACGTTCCAGGTTTTGGGAAGTGAAAGTTGTAAATGCCGAGTGGCTGAGTTATATATTTTATCTTATTCCTTTCTATTTCTATTGTTTTATTGCTTTACTTTCCGCATGTTTTAGGCTTACCTAGTCGTAGAGACTAGGTGCCGTCACGGGCCCGTTCGGAGGGTAATTCGGGTTGTGGCAGATATAGTCAAAGTCTCTATGATTACTCATTTTCACAAAGAGAAAGGGAACATAATTTGTAGCTGCGTTGGTATATGTTGATGACTTACTCATCAGAGGAAATAATGAGGAATTCATTCAGGAGACAAAAGGTTTTAAATAGGAAGTTCAAAGTGAAGGATCTTGGAGAATTGAGGTATTTTCTAGGGATATAAGTCATGAGATCCAATCAAGGGTTCTTGTTGAACCAAAGGAAATATGTACTTCAATTGGTGTCTGATCTAGGTTTGGGGGAAACAAAGCAAACAACTACTCCACTTGATATTAATCAAAAGTTTACCTCAGTCGAATTTGATAGACATGTTAGAGTAGCTGGAGATGAGATGTTGGCAGACATTTCAGCCTATCAAAGGTTGATTGGAAGGTTGATATACCTAACAATCACTAGCTAAATATCATATTTTTTGTGCAGACATTAAGTCAATTCATGAAATCACCTAAGCAGTCCCACTAGGAAGCATCAATAAGGGTAGTGAAATACATCAAACATAATCCAGGAATGGAAATTAGATTGCACCCAAGGTATCGTTATCTCTAATCCAACCTTTAAACCCTCGGTTATGGATATCTCCTATACTTTGGGAGTGATGTTGTTCAAAAATTACCTAAATATGCACTCTCTCTCGAGCAGATACAAACTAAATAGGCACAGATAATTGAGGGCCCTTCAATCAACTACAACAAGAACGTAGTTGAACAAATAGAGATTGAAAACCAAGCAAACTATATTAATATAACAATAAGTCCATACTCAACGGGTTCCACCAAAACCTTAGACTAAAGAAGTTAGCTACTCATACTTGTACTGAAAATAACAAAAGAATTCATTAACAATGGTGAAATCACAAGGAAGGGAGATGAGAATTGATGCCCAATTGCCCTCCTTTCCTCTTGTCTTTGCTATTCTTGAAAGAGCCTCTAAACCTTGATAATTTGCTTCCTTGGGCGAGTTGAACCTTATATAGCTTAAGTGGATTGGCCCCAAACTTCCAAAATTGCCCCTGAGAAATAACGTGTTCAACTGGGACTAGCGCGCCCGCGCTAGTGCTAGCGCTAGTGGGCGCGCTAATGAGGTTTTGTTCTGCCTGGGCGATCACTGGGTAGCGCGGTCGCGCTAGTGCCCGCGCTAATGCCGTTTTGTTCTGTCCCGGTAACTGGACTAGCGCGGTCATGCTAGTGCTCGCGCTAAGACCGCGCTAGTTGACTTTAATTCCGTCCCATCTATTTTCTTCCTCCTTTTCGTACACCAAGTACTCCAAGGGGATTTTCTTCTTCAATTTAGCTCAAACCACCATCTTAGGTCCTCAATAGCGCATTTTGCTCTTGTGAAACACAAAATCAACAATTAGAGCCAATTTAACATAATTTAACATCCCTAAGTCAGTGAAGCATCATTAAGTTGGAGTATAAATATATGCTAAACTACGTGAATTTTGCGTATTATCAACACCCCACACTTAAATCATTGCTAGTCCTCGAGCAATCCACTATATCCTACAGAGGTCCGTTCATCAAGCATTTCCCTACGGTGTCACACCACGAACATTTTACAAGCGTTGTACCTAGCCGTGTAACATCTATGCCTCAAGAGGCGACTCTCACATGCCATGCCATATTCTTACTTCCTCAAAGTACTCTACACAGAGGTCAAGACTTACCTTTCCATCATGAATCACGTGCCCTCACATCACAGAAACGAGAGTAGTTCCACAAGAATAATATGAAGAACAATCAGGAACTTTAAGTAGAAAGAATTCACTCACTCTCGGAAAGAACATTCATATGCCACAAAGATACACCATAGGCTTTCCCGTAGTGTAATACTCTACTAATCGAGCCCATTCAATCTAAGATCAATTAGGTCTTCATTTGGTTGTAATGTAGGTTAAGGGATGGGTAGGTTATATTTCGATATAGTGACTAACCTCCCTAAACACCTTTTTTATACAACTACTTTAGCTTTCAGCCCATTCTTATGTTTGGCCAGAATTTCCACCACTCTTTTCTTTATATTTACCCCAAACTCCTTTAGGTGCAATTTTATAAAGCCACCACTCATCAAGGACTGCATTTATTTCTTGTCCTTTTTCTCTCTTTTTTTTCTTTCTAAGTGGCGTTTATTCTTTAATTTTTCGCAACTTTGCACCTTTCTTTCTATCTCTTTGATTCCCTCACAAACCAAACCACCACCCCACACTTTGACTTTTACATATTCTCTAACAATTCAAGTGCTCACGGGAGGTACAAGGTTCAAACAGATAGGCTATTCAAACAATTGGGTACAGTTCGTAATTTGGTTGCCAAAGAAACAGGCTTATAAGCTCAAAGGGGTTAACTATGGTAAATTTCAATCAGGCGGATACACATTTATATCTGGCTTAACAAAGAAATGCCTATATCACTTCTAAGACTGAACGAACTACTATTTCGCTTTGCACACACACAGGGCACGTTCTAGGTATCAAATGTGGACATAGAATACAATGCAAAATACCTTACACACACATGACACATAATTCACTCAAGATTGGTTCATCAAAACACTCAACTGAGCATTCAAATCAGTTACAACATGCAAAATTAAGGCATTCTACAAGAGTCAACAAATGAGCCTAAGCGTCACACCCTAGGGTCTTTGGTGTTCAGGTGTAACACACTAAGGGATGCATCTCTTAATTCATCTCCTTGTCCAAAAGAAACCTAGCAACTAAAAATAAAATTAAAAACTAACTATACCCGGTTCAAGCTAAACCCTTGAAAAAGAACCGTGGTCAAAAGAAATACCAAGGGGGAGTTACTACACTACCTAAGAAAAAGATAAAAAAAATCTTTTTGGTATTTTCTTTGGACTAGCTTCCCTCAAGAAAACTGCCTAAGAAGTCCGTCATCATGAAGAGTCCATTACAGTTTCTGTTTTATTTATTTATTTATTTATTTATTTTTTATGGTCGACTTAGACCCTCAAGAACCCCGTTGAAGGGATCCGTCGTCGGGCCAAGACGACTTAATTAATTCTACACTATTTACAATCACTAACATAAAAACAAAAGCAAACTCAAAAGAAAGCAATGAAAAACAACTACAACTATGCTAAATCACAAGAAAATTAAAGAAAACAACTAACAATTGTACAACATATATAAACAGGGAATCCTTCCCCCACCCCACACTTAAAATGAGGACATGTCCTCATGGCCAATAAAAATAACAGAGAGAGGTAAGGGGACTTCCCTGACAACTCAGTCTTGGTCGAAGACAAATACTGGGTTCACGCCGCAAGCACGACCCGGGGCACGCAGCCAACCCATAATATTCTTTTCTGATTTTGCTTGTTGGGCAGCCATTGCGTCAACTCTCGTCCCCAGTTCAGTCACTAAGGTCCTCAACCCGGCCACATCCTGCTCTAGGTGATCCAGTCTCTGTCCACGAGTGGCCCGAGATGGGCTTCCAACTTCCGCATCCTGCTCCTGAGCGGGCTCCTCCTCCTCCATGTGCTCATGCTCCTCCTCCTCATGTTGTATCTCCTCCTCATCAAAGTCATGTCCCTCCATGTCATCATCCACCACCACCGCATCCATTCCCGTAGTAACTCTATCAGCTCTAAAGGTGTAAACTGGTGGCACTCTGCCATCCACTGCAAAGTCTCCTGGCACCCCAGCCTCTAGGCACAATCGAGTGACGAGAGATGGGTAGAAGACCACATACCTTTGAACCTTGCTGCAGACAAACATCTCCTCGTGAATGACTCGGGCCACATCAAATTCGCACCCCGTCATGAAATAACAAATCAAACACCCTCGAGGAATGTTCACCTCCAAGGTGTTGTGGGACGACATGAGTCTGTTATTGATGGGGTTAAGCCAACATTTTGCCTCAAACTTGAGAGCGGATGAGTGGAACTTGTTCCCGTACTTGTACCACCTCATCTCCACGCCCGGGTTACAAATGGTCGGGAAGAACCTATCCCATCTAGAGTACTTTTTTCCATTAGCCTGATAACCATCCTCGTACACATCAACTGGTGGTGGCAGCCTGTAAATTCTCTGGATGTTCTCCATCGAAGCATTAACCCGCCTCCTCCTCACTGTGACAACATAGTTTTTGTGCTCCGGGGCATTGGCATAAAATTCCCTGACGATCATTGCATTGGTTTCATCAAGATCCTCAAAGAAGACATCCAAACGACGCCTCATCGACTCGTCATGCATCCTGGTACAGTTCTGCTGGATGGCTAGTATATCCATGCCCCGCTCAGGTATTGCTGACTTAGATTCTTTTTCCGCGAACCTGTCCTGGGCCTTTGCAGAGACAAATTTTACTGTCGACAGGCCGAGTGTCAACGGATTTCCGTGGCCTTCCGGTGGAAGAACCTGCTTGTTGGCTTGAGGAGGAGCCGGTGGCTTGACGCTTGCGGGGGGCCATTGTACCTACAAAAAGCACGATATTAGCTCAACAGAACATGGTGACCCAACTGTGGTTACTCAGACTTCACCTTACATTTGGTCACATTAATTCCATTCACTGGGGCATTTTCACAAACATATGTTGGGCATTATTCACCGGAGCCCCCAATTACTCAATTTTGGATTCCAATTACCACCACAATAACCCAAACTTCACCCAACGCAATCACAACATAACACACTCCACATATCATCAACCACCAGTACAAATCAACCACTACCAAGTATCTCTACTAAATAAGAAGAAAAAGCTACAATTTTTAACAAAGGAAAAGGAAAAAACAACAAAATTAAAAGAAAACTAGTGGAGAAGATACATACCTATATATTTGAGAGAGAGAGAGAGAGAGATGAAGTTATGGGGATTGATAGATCAAGGTCTTATACTGGTGAGAGTGCTTGGCTTGACAAGAGTGAAAGTCGTGGCACTACATATTGGGTTGCCTCCCAACCAGAGCCTTAATTAATGTCGTGGCACGACAATTACAACAAATCAATGGGTTGCCTACCATGAAGCGCTTGATTTAATGTCGCGGCACGACGCAGAATGAGCGCAATTAAGGCTCGCTCGACCTCTGAGGTTCACCAAGATGCACCATAGACACTTCCTTGGTCTCGTCCATCCCGACATACGATTTTAATCTCTGCCCATTAACTTTGAAGACGTTGGACCCATCTTCAGAAGCAATCTCTACAGCACCAGAGGGGAACACTTCGACCTCTCGATATGGTCCATACCATCGGGACTTGAGCTTACCCGAAAATAATCTCAATCTTGAGTTATAGAGCAGTACCTTATCTCCGGGTTTGAAGTTGCGGTCCATAATGTTCTTGTCGTGTAACGTCTTCATTCTTTCTTTAAACAACCTCGTGCTTTCAAATGCCAGATACCTGAATTCTTCCAATTCATGCAGCTCTGTGACTCGACTTGTGCCCGCAGCATCAAGATCCATGTTCAACTGTTCCAGTGCCCACCAAGCCCGATGTTCCAGTTCTACCGGCAGGTGACAGTCCTTTCCGAACACCAACTATTATGGCGACATACCAATTGGCGTTTTGAATGCATTTCTATAGGCCCAAAGTGCGTCATCAAGCTTTTTCGCCTAATCAGGTCTTGTGGCGTTCACCATTTTTGTCAACACACTCTTGATTTCTCGATTTAACCTCAACCTGCCCACTCGTCTGAGGGTGATAAGGGGTTGCTACCTTGTGGCGCACATCATACTTAGCTAACACCTTTTCGAAGACACGATTGCAGAAGTGGGTGCCTCCGTCACTGATAATGGCCCTTGGAATCCCAAAACGGGTGAATATGTTTTTATTCAAGAACCCCACCCACTCTTGCATCATTGGTGGGAAGCTCTGCATCTTCCACCCATTTGGACACGTAGTCTACAACAACAAGTATGTACTTATTGCCATAAGAGCTGACAAAGGGACCCATGAAGTCAATCCCCCAAACATCAAACACCTCCACTTCTTGTATCGGGTTCATGGGCATCTCATGACGACGAGATATTTTACCCTTCCTTTGACACTCATTATAGCCCTTCACCCATTGGTGAGCATCTTTGAACACAGTTGTCCAGTAGAATCTGGCCTCTAGAACCTTAGCTGCTATTTGAACTCCTCCAAAATGCCCTCCATACTCTGATGCGTGACAAGCCTGCAAAACAGAAAATTGCTCTATCTCAGGGACGCACCTCCGGATCATATTATCAATACAGATTCTAAACAAGTGAGTTTCATCCCAATAATAATTGCGGCAACCATGATAAAACCTTTTCTTTTGGACAGAAGAGAGTTCATAGGGTTCAATACCACTTGCCAGGTAGTTTTCAATGTCTGCGTACCATGGCACATCCTCCATGCTCGTGGCGAGTAGATGCTCATCTGGAAAGGTTTCCAGAATATCCTCTACTTCTACTGCATTTTCAGCACCTTCAAGTCGCGACAGATGATCTGCAACTTGTTCTCTGTGCCCTTGCGGTCACGAATCTCTAGATCGAATTCTTGCAGCAGCAGCACCCAACGAATTAGGCGTAGCTTTGATTCTTTCTTCTCGATCAAATACCTGAGGGCAACATGATCAGTGTACACAATCACCTTCGACCTGATCAAGTATGATCTGAACTTGTCAAAGGCGAACACTATTGCCAGCATCTCCTTTTCGGTCACCGTGTTGTTTAGCCGAGCTCCACTCAATGTCCTACTTGCGTAGTAGATTGGGTGCATTATCTTATCCTTTTGCTGTCCTAACACGGCTCCCACTGCGTAGTCACTGGCATCGCACATGAGCTCAAACAATTGCTCTCAGTCGAGGGCAATATTTATCGGGGCCGTGACTAGCCTCTTTTTCAACTCCTCAAAAGCCACCCTACAATCATTAGAAAACACAAAGGGGTTATCTTTTTCAAGCAACTTACATAGAGGGTTGTCTATTTTTGAGAAATCTCTGATGAATCGCCGGTAGAACCTGGCATGCCCAAGGAAGCTCCTTATATCTTTAATTGATGTGGGTGGTGGAAGCTTTGCAATCACATCTACTTTGGCGCGATCCATCTCAATTCCTTTGCTCGACACCAAGTGCCCCAAGACGATCCCCTCTTGTACCATGAAATGGCACTTATCCCAATTAAGCACAAGGTTCGTCTCAATACACCGCTTCAGCACTCTGGTCAGATTTGCTAGGCACTCATCGAAAGAATTTCCCACCACTGAGAAATCATCCATGAACACCTCCATGATATCCTCGACCATGTCGGTGAATATGGCCATCATAAGTCAAAGGGCATCCTTCTGAAGGAAAATATCCCATAGGGACATGTAAATGGGGTCTTTTCCCTGTCTTCCAGGGCAATGGAAATTTGGTTGTACCCCGAGTACCCATCCAGGAAACAAAAGTGATACCTCTCTGCCAGCCTGTCGAGCATTTGATCGATGAAGGGAATTGGGAAGTGATCTTTCCGGGTGGCAAGATTTAGCTTTCTGTAATCCATGCAAATTCTCCAACCAGTGACAGTTCTTGTCGATATCAGCTCATTATTGTCATTCTTCACAACCGTCATGACACCCTTTTTTGGAACACATTGCACTGGGCTAACCCAGTTGCTGTCAGAGATGGGGAAAATGATTCCCGCATCTAACCACTTGATAATTTCTTTCTTCACCACTTCCTTCATGTTTGGGTTCAGTCGCCTTTGGTGTTCCTTGGAAGGTTTGTGACCATCTTCCAGGAGAATTTTGTGCGTACAATATGCCGTGCTGATCCCTTTTATGTCTACCATGGTCCACCCAATGGCAGTCTTGCACTCAGTGAGTACCTGTAAGAGCTGTTTTGCCTGCACATCTAACAAACTGGATGAGATAATAACAGGTAAAGTAGAATTAGGTCCAAGAAATGCGTACCTGAGATGGGCTGGCAGTGGCTTCAACTCCAGCTTGGGTGGCTGTTCAACAGATAGCTTGGATGGAGGAGTCTCTATCTTTTCTGAGTGTAATGGCTCAAATTCGAGAGACCTCAGCCAGACCCCTTTTCCTTCAAGTGCTAACACCTATTCTGCCAATTCTTCCCCATTTACCTCACCCAAATTCATCAAACATGCAGCGAGGGGGTCCTCAATAGTTAAGGACGCATCATCTTCCTCCACTATCACATCCACAACGTCAATAAGAGAACAATTGGCGAATTCACTAGGTCGCCTCATGGATTTCTGCACATTGAATGTGATTTCTTCATCGTTTAGCCTCATGTTGAGCTCCCCAGTTTCATAATCAATGAGGGCTCTTCCTGTGGCCAAGAATGGACTTCCCAAAATTATGGGAATCTCCTCATCCACTCATCAATCCAGTATAACAAAATCAACAGGGAACACAAACTTCCCCACTTGCACCAATACATCATCCAGAATGCCTGACAGTCTCTTTACTGTCCTGTCAGCCAGCTGCAATAACATAGAAGTCGGTCTGGCTCTACCAATCCCCAGTCTCTTGTAAATGGATAGGGGCATAAGATAAATACTGGCCCCCAAATCACGAAGTGCCTTGGCAAAGTCAAAGTTACCAATGGTACAGGGAATTGTGAAACTCCCTGGATCAGATAATTTCTCAGCAATAAGTCTAGTCACCACGGCACTGCATGTCTGAGTGAGGGTCACAGTAGCCAAGTCTTGGAGATCGAATTTTCGGGACATCAAGTCCTTCATCATTTTTGCATTGCCAGGCATTTCTTTTAGAGCATCAATCAAAGGAATGTTTACCTGTATCTATTTCAACATGTACAAGAAAATTTTATACAGCTCATCCTTCTGGTACTTGGGCAACCTCTATGGGAATGGTGCTGGGGGTCTCTTCTTCCCAGTGATTTGGGATTTTTCTTTCTTAGCCACCACCTCAACTACCAGCTCCTGGGCTATCTCCTCTTCTTTTTTAGCCTCATTCTGCGTGCTGGGTTCTCCTTCAGCAGGCTGCACTGTCACCTTGGTCAGGTTTGTTGAATCATCGATTTCAATCGGCACTGGTACCAGTGTCTCAGCCCGTATGTTATCACGAACTCTCTCCTGCTCCAAGTCTAAGTCCCTGCCATTGTGCAGACTCACTGCCATCAGCTTTTTTGGACCCTGATCCTTAGGATTTACCTGAGTGTCTGCAAGTAATGTCCCAAAAGGACGATTATTCAAAGATATTAAGATCTTGCCCATTTGCACTTCAATATTTTTAATCGCTGACTCATGTGCATCTACTCTCTCACTTATTTTTGCAGTTGACCCAATAATCTGTTGAATCATTATTTTAAGCCTGGAAAACCCATCTTCTTGTCTTCCCCCATGTTGTTGCTGAGGGGGGTGATAGGCCTGTTGCTGATTTTGATTATTATACCCCTGTGGCCTTTGTTAAGGCGCCACATTACCATGAGGTCGCATGGCGCTCATGTTTCCACTGTTATGCTGCTGCTGAGGTGGCATATATAACTGATTTTGTTGGCCCCAATTCTGTCCTCCCTGTCGCTGGCCTCCATAATTTGACACATAGTTCATGTTCTCCGGGTAGTGAGGATGATCACATTCAGCATTCCACTGATTACCAAGTGGTTGGCTAATGCATGATGTGCATAAGCCCCCATTGGTAGTATCCACAATATGTACCTGTTGTTTCTGCCCTGACTCCTCTACCTTTTTCGTAAGTATGCTCATTTGTGTCATCAAAGTGGCTATGTTTTCAGCAATAGTGTTGGATGGATCTAATGGCACTGAGTGAACCACTGGGGTGATAGGTGCACCACTGGTTGTTCACCCTGAATTCTGTGCCATTTTATCAAGTAGGATCTGGCTTTCTCTCCATGTTTTACTCAAGAATGCTCCACTAGCTGAAGCATCAACATTAGCCTTTACACCATCGGCCAGATCCATATAAAATCGCTGCCCCAACATCTGTTCTGGAATACCATAGTGAGGAAGGATGAACAACATCCCTTTAAACCGTTCCCATGTTTCTTGCAGTGTCTCCGTAGGCTTCTGTCGGAAACTCAAGATCTCATCAATTTGTTGAGCTGTTTTGTTTGGTGGATGGAACTTGTTCACAAACTGCTTAACTAACTCCTCCCATGTAGAAATGGAACTGATGGGGAGTGAGTTTAGCCAAGTCTGGGCTACTCCTGTCACTGAGAACGGAAACAACAACAGTCTTATTGCTTCCGGAGTGACATTTGGTTGCCTTTGAGTCTTGCAAATCGACAGGAAATTCTTCAGATGCCGTTGGGGATCCTCAATGTATGACTCCGAAAATAGTCCCTTATTCTGCAACAGGTGTAGCATATTATTTGTGATCTGAAAGAACTCGGCCTCTATCTGAGGGACTACTATCGCGGTGGCCAAATTCTCCGCCGTGGGTTGTGCCCAGTCATATAAGGGAGCCTCTGGTATAGTAGGCACCACAGGCACCACACCCTGTGCAACTGGGTCAACCACGTCTTCCCCAATATTGTTGTTTCTGTCATTAAGATCTGCCATGTGTGTTTCAATTTGTTCAATTGGTGGTAGTTGCTTGCTTCTCCGGTTGGCTCTTTTCAAGGCCTTGAAAACTCTCTCGGGGTCTGTTAAGGCTTCAAATACTTCACCAGTTCTTGATAAATTTCTAGGCATGTACCTGTACAACCGATTTAGCAAACGTTAGAATTTCAATATATGAATGAAATCGAAGAAAATTGACTGCACTTAAGAATTTTGTATTTTTCTTCCAACTACAATTGATAACACCGTTAATTTCCCGGCAACGACGCCAAAATTTCATCACACTCAACTATGTATTCTAAAAAGACTAAGCGGGCATTGCAAATATAATCTGAGTATTTAGCCTAGAGTCAAATCCCACAAGGAATTAACCTATCAATTATTGTTGTTAGACTTACTCTATTCTCAGTAATCAACTCCCCAAAAGTTATGAATATCAATTTCCGGTATTTATACTAACTACAGCTGAATGAAACTAAGTAAACTAAAATATAACTAATACTGAGGTGTAAACAAATGTGATAAAGATCTAAGGTTATGGTTTCCCCCGTTGAGGGAATCTCTTCTTGTATATTTCCTATAGTTTGGCTTAGCTATCTCTATCAATCATGAACATTCATGCTAGTGTAAATCTCTCTCGAGAAATTACAATAATCTACTAGACGCACTCTCTTGAGCTACGCTAGCTAACTTGTATTACAGTTCACTTTAGACTGCACCCAAGGTATCGTTATCTCTAATCCAACCTTTAAACCCTCGGTTATGGATATCTCCTATACTTTGGGAGTGATGTTGTTCAACAATTACCTAAATATGCACTCTCTCTCGAGCAGATACACACTAAATAAGCACAGCTAATTGAGGTCCCTTCAATCAACTACAACAAGAACGTAGCTGAACAAATAGAGATTGAAAATCAAGCAAACTATATTAATATAACAATAAGTTCATCCTCAACGGGTTCCACCAAAACCTTAGACTAAATAAGTTAGCTACTCATAATTGTACTGAAAATAACAAAAGAATTCATTAACAATGGTGAAATCACAAGGAAGGGAGATGAGAATTGATGCCCAATTGCCCTCCTTGCCTATTGTCTTTGCTATTCTTGAACAAGCCTCTAAACCTTGATAATCTGCTTCTTTGGGCAAGTTGAACCTTATATAGGTTAAGTGGATTGGCCCCAAACTTCCAAAATTTCACCTGATAAATAACGTGCTAGTGGGCGCGCTAATGAGGTTTTGTTCTACCTGGGCGATCACTGGGTAGCGCGGTCGCGCTAGTGCTAGCGCTAATGCCCTTTTGTTCTGTCCCGGTAACTGGACTAGCGCGGTCGCGCTAGTGCTCGCGCTAAGAACGCGCTAGTTGACTTTAATTCTGTCCCAGCGATTTTCTTCCTCCCTTTCGTACACCAACTACTCCAAGGGACTTTTCTTCTTCAATTTAGCTCAAACCATCATTTTAGGTCCTCAATAGCACATTTTGCTCCTGTGAAACACAAAATCAACAATTAGAGTCAATTTAACATCATTTAACATCTCTAAGACAGTGAAGCATCATTAAGTTGGAGTATAAATATATGCTAAACTGCGTGAATTTAGCCTATTATCAGGTCCCAAGCCCGAGAAATAAATTTTTGAAAGAACTTATTTTACTGAAATATAAGAGTTTTTGGAAATCTGATTATATCTGAATTTGATGGTATCAGGCACGTATTTTGGTTCCGGAGCCCGTTACAGGTTTAATATGATATTTGAGTTGTGCCTATAAAATTTGGTAAGAAACGGAGGTCATTTGACGTGATTCGGACCCGTAGTTGTAAAATTTGAAACTTTGAAAGTTTTGAGATTTTTCTTTGATTTCTATGCTAAATTCGTTGTTTAAGATGTTATTTTAGCGGTTTGATCACACGAGTAAGTCTGTAGGATGTTTTTGAGGTTGTGTACATGTTTGGTTTGGATCCCCGAGGGCTCGGGTGAGTTTCAGATAGGCGTCAGAGTACTCTATGCGAACACGTGGTAACCCACACGAACACGATGAACAAATGGGGAGGGGGCTGGGTTTACCCTATGCGAACGCACTGGCCACGACGCGAACGCGGAGCCCTGGGTAGGTTGCTCTACGCGAACGCAGTGCTTTAGAGGGGAGCTGGGGATGGAGGACTGGATTGGAACCCTATGCGAACGCGGCTAGTGGCATGTGAACGCGAAGGCCGGGGGGGGGGGGG
>ML257156.1:7213-41192 GCA_005239495.1 Nicotiana undulata | reverse complement strand
CGGAGGCGGGTGATGGGTAGGGGAGCGGGGGGGGGGGGGGGGGGGGGGGCTACGTGAACGTATAGGCAGGGCCGTGAATGCGAAGGCCAATATGGCCAAGGCTATGCGAACGCGATAGACCCCACGCGAACGCGTAGAAGGTTTGTCCAGACCTCTTAAAACAGTAGCAAAACGGGATTTCTCCAAAGTTTCACAAGTCGGATTGAATCGCAGAAGCAGGGCTAAGACGAATAGATATGAATGACGAAATGAGTCAGCATTCTCACTTCTGATATCTCCAGGTCTTGTCACCAAAAACTCTCTTTCATTAAACTCGACCTTGGGCGATTTTTGAAGAGGGATTTCACCACTAAATCATAGGTATGTGTTCTTAGACTCATTTTCTTCAATTTCCATTAACACCCATTAGATTTCTAGGCCTAAATCTTGTTCGTTAAGGGTAGAAATTAGGGATTTTACAAATTTGGGAATTTTAGACCTCGATTTGGGGTCGGATTCCGAAACTAATTATATATTCGGGCTCGTGGGTGAATGGGTGATCGGGTTTTGATCCAAACCTCGTGTTTTGACCAAGCGGGCCCGGAGTCGATTTTTGACTTTTTGGGAAGAATGATAGAAAACTCATAATTAAGCATTGGGGTTGAATTATTTAGCATTTATTGATATTATTAAGTTAATTATGTCTAGATACAATTGAATTGGAGGCGAGTTTTAAAGGGAAAGCGGTAATTGAGGCTTGAGTTTGACAGTGAAATTCGAGGTAAATGTTTGGCTTAACCTTAGCTTGAGGGAATAGGTGTTGTGTCCTATTTGCTATGTGTTAGTATCATGTTCATGTATAGGTGAGGTGATGAGTACCTATACATTGGTGTCAAGCATGCCCGTGAGTCGAATATTGTGATTTATGTGGTTTTTCGTTAAGTATTACTTGAGTTTCACTTTATAGCTATCCATGTTGGTGGAAGTTCCTTGATATTGATCAGTGTTAAGTATTGGTTTCAGTTGAGAATTTTTATGTGAAGTAATGTACTAAGTGAGATTGGTTATAGCTGTTTTCCTTGCCGGGATGGTATTGATTCTACTGTTGTCTCCCTTGCCGGGACGTTATAGCTTTATTATTGTTGTTTATATTGTTGATTTTCCTTTCCGGATTGCTGTTATTGATATTGTTTGGGTGAGGAAGAGTGTAAAGCACGAAAGGTGATGCCGTGTATGATATTGTGAGAGAGTGTAAAAGCACGAAGGGTGATGCCGTGCCGTTTCAATTGATTTATTGTGAGGATGAGAGTAAAAACACGAAGGGTGATGCCGTGCAATTCTATTTATTATTTGGTGAGGATGAGAGTAAAAGCACAAAGAGTGATGCCGTGCACTTGTTTTTGTGTTAATTTTTAATTAGATATATGTAATTTTTATACTTATTTACTTTTATAAAGTACATAAATGAAATAAAACGTATTCACCTATTATGCAGATTTTTGAATTACTAATAGGTACATAATTTTGCTAACTCTACTTCGATTCTTGAAATGACAAAGTAACAATAATACCATAATTTGATAGTTCAAGATAAACTCTTTACTTTATATTATGATTAACATTCTTATTTGAAATAGATAATAATATTAAACAATCTTAATAAATTTAATATCTTGCACTGACAGTACCTATTTTATTTTAGTTAGTATATTAAAATAATTTTAAATAGTAAAAGTGGAAGTATGTATTACTAATTATTTGACCGAGTAATTCAACTAAGTTGTAAAAACAATATAAAATAAATTTACATTGTATGTAATAGCACATATACAAGGAAAAGAATAATATTTTTCAACAAAGGTTCATTCCAAAAAAACTCCAAACTTAGAAGTTCATTCCAAACAAACACCAAACTTTGTAAACAAATAACAACAACAACAACTACCTAGTAAAGTCCCACAAAGTGAGGTATGGGGAGGGTAATGCGTACGCAGACCTTACCCCTAGCCCGATAGGACAGAGAGGCTGTTTCCAATAGACCCTCGGCTCAGGAGGACTGTGATGACCCAAAAGGTCATCCTATGTTAATTTAACTAAAATCTGTGTTCCGAGGCCTCGAAAGCCTCCGTTAATCTCACCTCGATATGCATGCTTAGCCGAACGTATAGCCAAGAAGCTTTTATGTGAAAACTTGATGAAAAATGGAAATTATAGTAATTAATTGAATACGGTTGACTTTGGTCAATATTTTTGGTAAATGGACCCGGACCCGTGATTCGATGGTCCAGGAGGGTCCGTAGGAAAATATGGGACTTGGACGCGTTCCCGGAATCGAATTCCGAGGTCCCAAGCCCGAGAAAAGAATTTTTAAAGAAAAATATTTTTTGAAAATAATGAAGGTTTTTGAAAATGATAATTAATGTGAAAACTGTGCTACTGGGCCCGTATTATGGTTTCGGAGCCCGGAACAGGTTTAATATATGCTATGTGAGTTATTTGTGAAATTTGGTGTAAAACGGACTTGATTTGACGTGTTTCGGATCGAAAATGGAAAAGTTAAAGGTTAATGAGGTTTTGAGGATTTTCATAGATTTTGGTGTTTAATTCATTGATTTTGATGTTATTTTGGTAGTTTTAGTACTTGAATAAGTCCGTAGGATGATTTTGCAGTCGTGTGTATTCTGGGTTTTGAGCCCCGAGGGCTCGGGTGAGTTTCGGGTAGGCGTCGGGGTGCTAAAGTGTTAGAAAAATCTGGTTTTTGTGGATGTTGCTGGTGTTTCAGGTTTTGCTCTATCAATCGTGTAGGTCCCTTTGCGATCGCATAGAGATAGGTGAAGAGGGAGGTCAGTTTCTCTATGCGATCGCATAGCACTGTTCGCGATCGCATAGAGGTATAGGATGTCTGGGCCGGGGCTGGCTAGGTACTCTACGCGATCGCAAGGTCTAGTTCGCGATCGCACAGGGTGGGGTCCTTGGGCTATGCGATCGCAATCACTTCTTCGCGATCGCAGTGAGGGGGGATCCCAGGTTCTTCTTCGCGATCGCATTCTTTCAGCCGCGATCGCAGTGCGTGGGAACTAGACTCTCCACGATCGCAATCCCATTCCCGCGATCGCGATGTACATTTTTGCCCAGTTATTTTCTTAAGTCAAAAGCATAATGTTATTTCGAGATTTCCACTTCTTCATCAACTCCTTCTTCTCCAAATCCCCATTGACGACCTCCAAGCTAGTTTCCCTATAACCACTTGGGTAAGTGTTCCTAACACCAATTTCTTCCATTTTTCTTCCCTAATCACTGGAATCTAGGTCTAAAAACATGAAAACAAAGTAGAAATTAGGGGTTTTGGGTAGAGTTAGGGTTTATGGGATTTTGGGTAATTCAACCTCAATTTGGAGTCGAATTTCAAAACAAATCATATATTTGAACTCGTGGGGGTATTGGTAATCGGGTTTTGGCCCGAGCCTCGTGTTTGGACCAAGCGGGCCCGGGGTCAAATTTTGGTATTTTTGGAAGAATGCTAAGAATAGTATATTTAGGCTATGGGATTGTATTAATGAGTCATTATTGATGTTAATAAGTTAATTATGTCTAGATATTGTCGTTTCGGAGTTGAATTCAAAAGGAAAGGCGGTATTAGAAGCTTGAATTGCTATTCTTGGACCCGAGGTAAGTGTCTTGCCTAGCTTTGGTGAGGGAATAGGTATTGTATGCTATGTGCTAAGTGTTTATCATGTTCAATGCATAGGTGAGGTGACGAGTACCTATGCATTGTGTGTCAAGCATCCTCGTGAGTCCATTTTTGATGAAATTCTTATTATTACTTCCATATCCAGTGTATTATGAAATTGTCTCTACTTTGAAGTTGATTGTTGTTTAAAATCCTTGTTGATGAAATTGCGATGTAATGGTTATATTGAGGACCTAACTATAAAGGATATACGTGAAAAGGTTGGTTATAGCTGAGACCCTTGCCGGGCAATTGTTATGATATTAACTGAGATATTTCCCTTGTCGGGTGTTTATGATATGTATTTCCACTATGCTGCATTCCTTGCCATTTGATATTGTCATTTTTATGGTGAGTAAGAGTGTAAAGCACGAAGGGTGATGCCGTTCCATGATTTACATTGATTACATCATAAAATGCATAGTGAGGAAGAGAGTAAAAGCACGAAGGTTGATGCCGTGCCATGATTCACATTGATTAAAAGCACGAAGGTTGATGCCGTGTCATGATCTGTATTGCCTCACATTATACATTGCATTGTGAGGAAGAGAGTAAAAGCACGAAGGGTGATGCCGTGCCATGATTTATATTATCTTATATCATACATCGCATTGTGAGGAAGAGAGTAAAAGCACGAAGGGTGATGCCGTGCCATTACATACATTGCTCGTATTTATACTTGTTACGTTAGTATTCTTGTTAATTTGGTCTTTTGCTCTCTCCTATGTGTTAATTAATTGTTCTTATCTCTCACTTGTCACCCCCATTAACTGCTCCCGTATCCCATGGTTATCTGTCTATTCCTGCATTTGTCTGTGATATATATTGTAGAACTGTACAGGTAGATTATCGTTGTCAAGTCTAGCCTCGTCACTACTTCGGCCGAGGTTAGGCTCGGAACTTACTTATTACATGGGGTCAGTTGTATTGATGCTACACTTGCACTTCTGTATGTTGTGCAGATCCCACAGCCGGACCTAGTGGACATCGTTAGAGGGTGTATCCTTCAGTCTATCTCGGAGATTGCAAGGTAGACCCGCAGAATTTTGTGGGCCTTGACGTCTCCTCTATCCTTTTTTCTTCCTTCCTGTCTTTTTCATTTATTTCCAAAGACAGTTGTATACAGTTATTGTTCAGCCCCTTGTTTGTAGTAATCTTTTAGTATGTTCGTGAGTTAGTGACTCCAGATTCGGGGATTGTTACAACGTATTGTATTCGTTTCTATCACTTAGTGCTGTTTTTATCTATTTTCGCTGTTAAAATTTGTAAACTATTTTTGGTTAATTCTGTTAATTCGGTGTTATCATGTTAGTTTAACTGCACACGTTGTCTTGTCTAGCGGGTTCAACGTTAGACGCAGTTACGGCCTGAAGGTGGGATTTCGGGTCGTGACAAGGGCGAAAATAAACAAGAAAAGACAATTCATTAGTAACTCCTGCTCAGATATTCCCAGTTGGACCAGCTCAGGTCCCAACGGGGTTCATTGCTACCCCGGTGCTTCAGGACACTCTAGTCTGCTTAGTGGGACTCATGGAGAGTGTGGCTCAGGCCGGTCTTCTCCCTACTGCACCAGTTGGATCTCAAGCTGGGGGAGGGACCCAGACTCCTGTTATTCATACCCCAGAGCAGGTTGCCACTCAGTTTCAGACTCCAGCACCTCAGACAACTGGAGTAGCTCAGCCGGGTATTGTGGCACCGGCAGCCGAGGGTGCAGCTATGTCAGCGTATGCTCTATGGAGACTAGATCGGTTCACCAAGTTATTCACTACTACATTTACCGGTGCACCATCAGAGGATCCCCATGATTATTTGGACAATTGCTATGAGGTTCTTCGGAACATGGGCATAGTAAAGTCCAATGGAGTTGACTTTTCTACCTTTCGGTTATCTGGCGCAGCCAAGACTTGGTGGAGGGATTACTGCTTGACCAAACCAGCTGGGTCTGCACCTTTGACTTGGACTCAGTTCTCAGAGGTATTCTTGGGGAAGTTCCTTTCCATTACTCTGCGAGAGGATCTTCAGAGGCAGTTTGAGCGTCTCCAGCAGGGTTCTATATCAGTCACTCTGTACGAGACCAGGTTTATCACCTTAGCCAGGCATGCATTGACGATACTTCTCACTGATTGGGAGATGGTTCGGAGATTTATTGAGGGTTTGGCCTAGCCTATCAGACTTGAGATGGCTAGGGAGTCAGGTACTGATATTTCCTTCCAGGATGCGGTCGATGTGGCCAGGAGGATTGAGATGATTTTATCACAGAGTGGTGGTCAGGGAGCTGACAAGAGGCCTCGTAACTTTGGTAGATTCAGTGGAGCCTCATCTGAAGGCAGGGATTCTTTCGGCAGAGGTCAGCCACCCCGACCTTTTCAGTCAGCACTTCAGGTATCCCACCGTGCACTGCCAACTCCTATTAGTGCACCACCAGCACCTATCAGTGCACCGCCGTTTCAGAGTTACCAGGGTGGTTATCTGGGTCGTCCAGGGCAGTTCCAGAGTCCCCATCCATATCAACAGAGGCTGTGTCATTCTTGTGGTGTTCCGGGGCACATTGCGAGGTATTGCCCCAGGGTTTCTGGTAGTTCTCAATATCAGGGTTCTCGCGCCATGGTCCCCGCAGAAGGTGCACCCCCACCCCATCAGCCAGCTAGGGTTGGTGGTCGTGGTTCCATAGGTGGAGGTCATACTCATAGAGGTGGAGCACAGGCCACGAGGGGCAGGGGTCAGGTCACAGCAGGTCGACCCAGAGATGTTCAGATTGGAGGGGCTCTGCCCCGTTGTTATACTATTCCTGCCACGCCCCAGGCTGAGGCCTCTGATGCAGTCATCACAGGTACGGTTTCAGTTTGCAGCCGAGATGCTTCGGTGTTATTTGATCCGCGTTCTACCTTCTCCTATGTGTCTTTATATTTTTCCCCTTATTTGAGCATACCTTGCGATTCTTTGAGTACTTCTGTGTATGTGTCCACCCCGGTGGGCGATTCTATCGTGGTAGATCGAGTCTACCGTTCTTGCTTAGTTGTTATTGGTGGTTTGGAGACTTGGGTAGATATATTGCTCCTTGATATGGTAGAATTTGATGTTATTTTGGGTATGGACTGGCTATCCCCCTACCATGCTATTCTGGACTGTCATGCCAAGACAGTGACCTTAGCCTTGCCTAGAGTACCTCATTTAGAGTGGAGAGGGACTCCTAGTCATTCTTCTGGTAGAGTTATTTCTTATATGAAGGCTCGACGCATGGTCGAGAAGGGTTGTTTGGCCTATCTGGCCTATGTTCGTTATTCTAGAGCTGGGATTCTTTCCCTGGAGTCTGTACCCGTTGTTCGTGAGTTTCCAGAGGTATTCCCTGCTGACCTGCCGGGTATGCCACCCGACAGGGATATTGACTTTTGTATTGAGGTAGCTGAGGGCACTCAGCCTATTTCTATTTCGCCGTATCGTATGGCCCCGCCAGAGTTGAAGGAATTGAAGGAGCAGTTGCAGGATTTATTGGATTAAGGCTTCATTAGGCCTAGTGTTTCTCCTTGGGGTGCCCCAGTGTTGTTTGACAAGAAGAAAGATGGCTCGATGAGGATGTGCATTGACTACCGACAGTTGAATAAGGTTACTATTAAGAACAAGTATCCTTTGCCGAGGATTGATGATCTATTTGACTAGCTTCAGGGTGCTACAATGTTTTCCAAGATAGACTTGAGATCTGGTTACCATCAGCTGATAATTAGGGCGTTTGATGTTCCTAACACGGCCTTTCGCACTCGTTATGGGAATTATGAGTTCTTAGTGATGTCATTTGGGTTGACAAATGCCCCCGCTGCTTTTATGGAGTTGATGAATCGGGTGTTCAGGCCTTATTTGGACTCGTTCGTGATTGTGTTTATTGATGATATATTGATATACTCTCGCAGCCGAGAAGAGCATGAACAACACCTTAGAGTGTCCTTCAGACTCTGAGGGATAGTTAGTTGTACGCCAAGTTTTCTAAGTGCAAGTTCTGGTTGAGTTCTGTGGCATTCTTGGTTCACGTTGTGTCGGTAGAGGGTATCCAGGTGGATCCCAAGAAGATTTCAGCAGTTAGAGATTGGCCTAGGCCCACTTCAGCTATAGAGATTCGGAGTTTCTTGGGCTTAGCAGGTTACTATCGCCGATTTGTGGAGGGCTTTTCATCTATCGCAGCCCCGATGACCAGGTTGTCTCAGAAAAGTGCTCAGTTCAGGTGGTCTGATGAGTGTGAGGCGAGCTTTCAGAAGCTCAAGACAACCTTGACCACGACACCAGTGTTAGTATTGCCCTCAGGTGCAGGACCGTATACCGTGTATTGTGATGCTTCACGGGTTGGGCTTGGTGCAGTGTTGATGCAGGATGGCAGGGTTATAGCCTATGCTTCTCGTCAGTTGAAGATTCATGAGAAGAACTATCCAGTTCACGATTTGGAGCTTGCAGCCATTGTTCACGCTTTGAAGATTTGGAGGCACTATCTGTACGGAGTGCCATGTGAGGTGTTCACGGACCATAAGAGCTTGCAGTATGTGTTCAGACAGAAGGAGTTGAACATGAGGCAGAGGAGATGGTTAGAGTTGCTGAAGGATTATGATATTACCATTCTTTACCATCCAGGAAAGGCCAATGTGGTGGCCGATGCCTTGAGCCAGAAGTCAGTTAGTATGGGCAGCCTAGCTTATTTATCAGTCGGGGAGCGACCTCTTGCTATGGATGTTCAGGATTTAGCCAACCGATTTGTGAGATTGGAGGTTTCTGAGACTGGCAGTGTTTTGGCCCATACTGTGGCCCGTTCTTCATTGTATGACCGTATTCGGGCCAGGCAGTATGACGATCGTCATTTATGTGTTCTTAGAGATACAGTCCGGCACGGAGGTGCCAAGCAGGTTACGGTTGATGATAAGGGAGTTCTGCAGATGCAAGGCCATATTTGTGTACCTGATGTTGAGGGTATTCGTGAGTTGATACTTCATGAGGCCCATAGTTCCCGGTATTCCATTCATCCGGGCACCACAAAGATGTACCAGGACTTGTGGCAGCATTATTGGTGGCGTAGAATGAATAAGGATATTGTAGCTTATGTAGCTCGGTGCTTGAACTGTCAGCAGGTTAAGTACGAGCACTAGAGACCTGGTGGTTTGATGCAGCAGATTCAGCTTCCTGAGTGGAAGTGGGAGCGTATCACCATGGACTTTGTAGTTGGGCTCCCACGGACTCAGAGGATGTTTGATGCGGTTTGGGTTGTTGTGGATAGGCTGACCAAGTCAGCGCACTTCATTCCGGTATCAGTTTCATATTATGCAGAGAAGTTGGCAAAGATATATATGAGAGAGATTGTTCGATTGCATGGTGTGCCCTTATCCATTATATCAGACAGAGATACTTAGTTTACCTCCCATTTCTGGAGAATATTTCAGCGAGAGTTGGGCACCTAGATTGATTTGAGCACAACATTTCATCCTCAGACGGACGGACAGTCCGAGCATACTATTCAGATTTTGGAGGATATATTGCGAGCTTGTGTCATTGACTTTGGTGGATCATGGGATCAGTTCTTGCCTTTAGCAGAGTTTGCCTACAACAACAACTACCAATCGAGCATTCAGATGGATCCTTACGAGGCGTTGTATGGTAGGCGATGTCGGTCTCCAGTCGGATGGTTTGAGCCGAGAGAGGCTAGATTGTGGGGTTCTGAGTTGGGCCAGGATGCCTTGGACAAGGTGAAGATCATTCAGGATAGACTTCGTACAACTCAGTCCAGGCAAAAGAGTTATGCGGATCGCAAAGTTCGAGATTTGGCCTTCATGATAAGAGATCAGGTGTTTCTTAGAGTGTCGCCTATGAAGGGCGTGATGAGGTTCGGGAAGAGGGGCAAGTTAAGCCCTAGGTATATTGGTCCATTTGAGATTTTGGATAAGGTAGAAGAGGTGGCCTACAGACTTTCCTTGCCACCACATTTGTCAGCCGTACATTCAGTGTTTCATGTATCTATGCTCCGGAGGTATATTGCAGATCCATCTCATGTTCTTGACTTCAGCGGTGTCAAGTTGGACAAGGATCTGACTTATGAGGAGGAGCCGTTAACCATATTAGCTAGGCAAGTTTGTCAGTTGAGATCAAAGAGTTATCCTTCGGTCCGTGATTAGTGGCGATGTCAGCCTACCGAGGCAGCTACTTGGGAGTCCGAGTCCTATATGCGGAACCGTTATCCCCATCTTTTCTCAGACTCAGGTACCTTTCTATGTCCGTTCGAGGACGAACATTTGTTTTAGAGGTGGAGATTGTGATGACCCAAAAAGTCATCCTATGTTAATTTAGCTAAAATCTGTGTTCCGAGGCCCCGAAAGCCTCCGCTAATCTCACATCGATATGCGTGTGTAGCCGGGCGTGTAGACGAAAAGCTTTTATGTGAAAACTTGATGAAAAATGGAAATTATAGTAATTAATTGAATACAGTTGACCTTGGTCAACATTTTTGGTAAACGGACCCGAACCCGTGATTCGATGGTCCCGGAAGGTCCGTAGGAAAATGTGGGACTTGGATGCGTGTCCGGAATCGAATTCCGAGGTCCCAAGCCCGAGAAAAGAATTTTTAAAGAAAATTGTTTTCTGAAAATAATGAAGGTTTTTGAAAATGATAATTAATGTGAAAACCATGCTACCGGGCCCGTATTATGGTTCCGGAGCCCGGAACAGATTTAATATATGCTATGTGATTTATCTGTGAAATTTGGTGTAAAACGGACTTGATTTGACGTGTTTCGGATCGCAAATGGAAAAGTTAAAGGTTAATGAGGTTTTGAGGATTTTCATAGATTTTGGTGTTTAATTCATTGATTTTGATGTTATTTTGGTAGTTTTAGTACTTGAATAAGTCCGTAGGATGATTTGGGAGTCGTGCGTATTCTTGGTTTTGAGCACCGAGGGCTCGGGTGAGTTTTGGGTAGGCGTCAGGGTGCTAAAGTGTTAGAAAAATCTGGTTTTTGTGGCTGTTGCTGGTATTTCAGGTTTTGCTCTATGCGATCGCGTAGGTCCCTTTGCGATCGCATAGAGATATGTGAAGAGGGAGGTCAATTCCTCTATGCGATCGCATAGCACTGTTCGCGATCGCATAGATGTATAGGATGTCTGGGCGGGGGCTGGCTAGGTACTCTACGCGATCGCAAGGTCTAGTTCGCGATCGCACAGGGTGGGGTCCTTGGGCTATGCGATCGCAATCACTTCTTCGCGATCACAGTGAGGGGGGATCCCGGGTTCTTCTTCGCGATCACATTCTTTCAGCCACGATCGCAGTGCGTGGGAACCAGACTCTCCGCGATCGCAATCCCATTCCCGCGATCGCGATGTACATTTTTGCCCAGTTATTTTCTTAAGTGAAAAATAGAATGTTATTTCGGGATTTCCAATTCTTCATCAACTCCTTCTTCTCCAAAGCCCCATTGACGACCTTCAAGCTAGTTTCCCTCCAATACCACTTGGGTAAGTGTTCCTAACACCAATTTCTTCCATTTTTCTTCCCTAATCACTAGAATCTAGGTCTAAAAACATGAAAACAAAGTAGAAATTAGGGGTTTTGGGTAGAGTTAGGGTTTATGGGATTTTGGGTAATTCAACCTCAATTTGGGGTCGGATTTCAAAATAAATCATATATTTGAACTCGTGGGGGTATTGGTAATCGGGTTTTGGTTCGAGCCTCGTGTTTGGACCAAGCAGGCCCGGGGTCGAATTTTGGTATTTTTGGAAGAATGCTAGGAATAGTATATTTAGGCTATGTGATTGTATTAATGAGTCATTATTGATGTTAATAAGTTAATTATGTCTAGATATTGTCATTTCGGAGTTGAATTCAAAAGGAAAGGCGGTATTAGAAGATTGAATTGCTATTCTTGGACCCGAGGTAATGTCTTGCCTAGCTTTGGTGAGGGAATAGGTATGGTATGCTATGTGATAAGTGTTTATCATGTTCAATGCATAGGTGAGGTGACGAGTACCTAGCATTGTGTGTCAAGCATGCCCGTGAGTCCATTTTTGATGAAATTCTTATTATTACTTCCATATTCAGTGTATTATGAAATTGTCTCTACTTTGAAGTTGATTTTTGTTGAAAATCCTTGTGCATGAACTTGCGATGTAATGATTCTATTGAGGACCCAACAATAAAGTACATACGTGAAAAGGTTGGTTATAGCTGAGACCCTTGCCGAGCAATTATTATGATATTGACTGAGATATTCCCCTTGTCGGGTGTTTATGATCTGTATTTCCACTATGCTGCATTCCTTGCCATTTGATATTGTCATTTTATGGTGAGGAAGAGTGTAAAGCACGAAGGCTGATGTCGTTCCATGATTTACATTGATTACATCATAAAATTCATAGTGAGGAAGAGAGTAAAAGCACGAAGGTTGATGCCATGTCATGATTCACATTGATTAAAAGCACGAAGGTTGATGCCGTGTCATGATCTGTATTGCCTCACATTATACATTGCATTGTGAGGAAGAGAGTAAAAGCACGAAGGGTGATGCCGTGCCATTACATACATTGCTCGTATTTATACTTGTTACGTTAGTATTCTTGTTAATTTGCTCTTTTGCTCTCTCCTATGTTCTAATTAATTGTTCTTATCTCTCACTTGTCACCCCAATTAACTGCTCCCGTATCCCATGCTTATCTGTCTATTCCTGCGTTTGTCTGTGATATATCTTGTAGAACTGTACATGTAGATTATCGTTGTCAAGTCTAGCCTCATCACTACTTCGGCCGAGGTTAGGCTCGACACTTACTCAGTACATGGGGTCGGTTGTACTGATGCTACACCTGCACTTCTTTATGTTGTGGAGATCCCACAGCCGGACCCAGTGGACATCGTTAGAGGGAGTATCCTTCAGTCCACCTCGGAGATTGCAAGGTAGACCTGCAGACGTTCGTGGGCCTTGACGTATCCTCTATCCCTTTTTCTTCCTTCCTGTCTTTTTCATTTATTTCCAAAGACAGTTGTATACAGTTATTGTTCAGCCCCTTGTTTGTAGTAATCTTTTAGTATGTTCGTGAGTTAGTGACTCCAGATTCGGGGATTGTTACAACGTATTGTATTCGTTTCTATCACTTAGTCATGTTTTTATCTATTTCCGCTGTTAAAATTTGTAAACTATTTTTGGTTAATTATGTTAATTCGGTGTTATCATGTTAGTTTAACTGCACACGTTGGCTTGTCTAGTGGGTTCAACGTTAGACGCAGTCACGGCCTGAAGGTGGGATTTTGGGTCGTGACAAGGATGGAAATAAATAAGAAAAGACAATTCATTAGTAACTCCAGCAGAAATCGTGGAAATAGTAGCATAAACATAAAAACCATAAGATAAATGACATGCAATAACATTAGCCAGTATCTAAGGATAGTGTACGCTCAACATAGACCACAAGTCCTCTAAGATCAACCCTATCCAAACCCGCCCCACCCCGGGAATGAAGCATGAAAAGCTCTACTACCCTCTATCCTACAACTCTGATGCTCGACCTCCAGACCTTCCTATCAAGAGCCATGCCCTCGGAAATCTGCAGTCTCGCCATGTCCTGCCTAATCACCTCTCCCCAATACTTCTTTTCAAAAACACGGATAATATATATTAAATAAAAAAAAAGATTTAAATTTGAAAAAGAGAAAGAGATAATAGTATACTCAGACGAATAACTTTGTGCAACACCAAAGCTTTAGTATTGTCAAAGAAACAAATAAGCTTAAACTCATTATATTCTCCAAATTCTATAAAGAATTGACCACCACAATATAGTTCACATAGACTGCTAAAACACGGCAACATATATAGAAGACCAACATGTATCTCGATTTGTCTTGTAAATAATCTCAATTTATTATGAATATAATTTTATGTTTAGGGAAATCACCAAGCTCAAATTAATTATATTTTCTGGCATAATGTGCACTGTGCAACATAAAAATATATTATGTTTATCACAAGAAGACCGCAATATTCACAATAACTTATCAAACTTTTAATTTTTTTAAATTTAAATATCATTTCATGATCTCAAAAATATTTTAACTATGAATATACCGTAATAACCTCAGTTATTCCTAATTATAATGTGTATGTGTGACACAAAAATTATGAGATCATGACCATCTATCATTACATTTTAATATACATATTGAATTTTGTAATCACTAAGAATAATCAGTTAAACAATAAGTAGAATAAAGAAAATATAGTCATTTTTTTAATCGTCATACCATTCTTATCTCTCAAGTTGTGCCAATTTGTGACAATTGTTTGAGCCCGAAAAATAATGTCATTTTACACATCTAATACAGTTTGTGCTTTCATAGATTTTTGAATTCATACCAAATAAAGGAAATAAACAACTATATTTATAAATCATTTTGGTAAATTTAATATCTGCACTTCCAACTGTATGTTGAAAAGTAAAAAACAAAAATTATTAAAATTGACTTTTTGATACTTCCTCGAGATAATTGCTTTACTTTTTTCTCCAAATCCCTTGGCCTTTGCTTTCGTGGTGTCTTTATGACACTTGATCAATTGTAACATTAAGAAGTTTTAATCATTAGTAAGCAAATATGTTTTTATCTAATAGAAGAAATTTTTGATTTTTGGGGAAGAGAAACCATAAAATTGCTTATAAGTTGCGGTTGTCGATAACTTAAAATAAGTCCCAAAGTTGTTGTAACAACAACAACAACAACTATCCAATAAAGTCCCACAAAGTGGGGTCTGGGGAGGGTAATGCGTACGCAGACCTTACCCCTACCCCGATAGGGAAGAGAGGCTAATTCCAATCGGCCCTCAGCACAGGAAAATAAAAGAAGAAAAGCAAAGACAATTCATTAGTAACTCTAACAGATATCGCAGAAATAATAGCCTAAGTATGAAAATCATAAAATAAATACCATGCAAGGATATTAGCCAGAAATTACCATCCGGGAGCTCAATAAAATCCGCAAGCCATCTATGGTACACCCTAACCAACCCCCCTCACCCCGGGGATGAAGTAAGAAAAGCTCTGGTACCCCTATCCTACAACCCTGATGCTAGACCTCCAAACCTTCTTATCAAGGGCCATGTCCTCGGAAATCCGCATTCTTGCCATGTCCTGCCTAATCACCTCTCCCCAATACTTCTTAGGCCGCCCTCTACCTTTGCTCGAGCCAACCACCGCCAGCTGCTCACATCTCCTCACCGGGGCATCAAGGCTTCTCCTCCGCACGTGCCCGAACCATCTGAGCCTTGCTTCCCGCATCTTCTCGTCCGCCGGGGCCACGCCCACCTTCGCCCAAATATCTTCATTCCTAATCCTATCTATCCTAGTGTGCCCGCACATCCACCTGAGCATCCTCATCTCCGCTACCTTCATCCTCTGAATATGGGAGTTCTTAACCGGCCAACACTCTGCCCTTTACAACATGGCCGGTCTGACCACATCTCTATAAAACTTACCCTTGAGTTTCGGTGGCACTTTCTTGTCACACAAGACTCCTGATGCAAGCCTCCATTTCATCCAACCCGCCCCTATACGATGAGTGACGTCCTCGCCGATCTCTCTGTCCCCCTGAATCACCGACCCAAGGTACTTGAAGTTGTCCCTCTTGGGGATGACCTGAGATCCAAGCTTCACGTCCCTGCCTACTTCACTCGACTCGGCGCTAAACTTGCACTCCAGGTACTCTGTCTTAGACCTGCTCAATTTGAAACCCTTAGACTCGAGGGTCTGTCTCCAGACCTCCAGCCTCTCGTTAACACCGACCCTCATTTCGTCAATCAGAACTATGTCATCAGCAAATAAGATACACCATGGCACATCCCCTTGAATATGGTGTGTTAGTGCATCCATCACCAAGGCAAATAGGAATGGGCTAAGCGCAGATCCTTGATGAAGCCCCATAACTACCGGGAAATGCTCTCAGTCGCCTCCCGTCCTAACCCTAATATTAGCTCCATCGTACATGTCCTTGATCGCTCTGATGTAGGCCTCCGGCACGCCCTTTGCCTCCAGACATCTCCACAACACCTCCTTAGGGACCTTGTCATACGCTTTCTCCAAGTCAATAAACACCATGTGCAGGTCCTTCTTCTTATCCCGGAACTGTTCCACCAATCTCCTAACAAGGTGGATAGCTTCCGTAGTGGAGCAACCCGACATGAAACCAAACTGGTTTTTGGATATAGACGCCGTCTTCCTCACCCTCGCCTCAACCACCCTCTCCCAAAGTTGTTGTAACCAATTGTCACGACCCCAAATCCCACCTTCAGGCCATGACTGCGTCTAACGTTGAACTCGCTAGACAAGCCAACGTGTGCAGTTAAACTAACATGATAACACCGAATTAACAGAATTAACCAAAAATAGTTTACAAATTTTAACAGCGGAAATAGATAAAAATAGGACTAAGTGATAGAAACAAATACAATACGTGTAACAATCCCCGAATCTGGAGTCATTAACTCACGAACATACTAAAAGATTACTACAAACAAGGGGATGAACAATAACTGTATACAACTGTCTTTGGAAATAAATGAAAAAGACAGGAAGGAAGAAAAAGGGATAGAGGAGGCGTCAAGGCCCACGAACATCTACGGGTCTACCTTGCAATTTCCGAGGTGGACCTAAGGATACACCCTCTAACGATATCCACTGGGTCCGGCTGCGGGATCTGCACAACATAAAGAAGTGCATGTGTAGCATCAGTACAATCGACCCCATGTACTGAGTAAGTGCCGAGCCTAACCTCGGCCAAAGTAGTGACGAGGCTAGACTTGACAACGATAATCTACCTGTAGAGTTCTACAAGATATATCACAGACAAACGCAAGAATAGACAAATAAGCATGGGATACGGGAGCAGTTAATGAGGGTGACAAGTGAGAGATAAGAACAATTAATTAACACATAGGAGAGAGCAAAAGAGCAAATTAACAAGAATATTAACGTAACAAGTATAAATACGAGCAATGTATGTAATGGCACGACATCACCCTTCGTGCTTTTACTCGGTTCCTCACAATGCGATGTATGATATAAGATAATATAAATCATGGCACGACATCACCCTTCGTGCTTTTACTCTCTTCCTCACAATGCATTTTATGATGTAATCAATGTAAATCATGGCACGGCATCACCCTTCGTGCTTTACACTCTTTCTCACCATAAAAATGACAATATTAAATGGAAAGGAAAGAAACATAGTGGAAATACAGATCATAAACACCCGACAAGGGGAATATCTCAGTCAATATCATAACAATTGCCCGGCAAGGGTCTCAGCTATAACCAACCTTTTCACGTATATCCTTTATAGTTGGGTCCTCAATAGAACCATTACATCGCAAGTTCATCAACAAGGATTTTCAACAACAATCAACTTCCAAGTAGAGACAATTTCATAATACACTGAATATGGAAGTAATAATAAGAATTTCATCAAAAATGGACTCACGGGCATGCTTGACACACAATGCATAGGTACTCGTCACCTCACCTATGCATTGAACATGATAAACACTTAGCACAGAGCATACAATACCTATTCCCTCACCAAAGCTAGGCAAGACACTTAACTCGGGTCCAAGAATAGCAATTCAATCTTCTAATACCGCCTTTCCTTTTGAATTCAACTCCGAAATGACAATATCTAGACATAATTAACATCAATAATGACTCATTAATACAATCCCATAGCCTAAATATACAATTCTTAGCATTCTTCCAAAAATACCAAAATTTGACCCCGGGCCCACTTGGTCCAAACACAATGCTCGGACCAAAACCCGATTACCCATACCCCACGAGCCTATATATATGATTTGTTTTGAAATCCGACCCCAAATTGAGGTTAAATTACCCAAAATCCCATAAGCCTTAACTCTACCCAAAACCCCCTAATTTCTACCTTGTTTTCATGATTTTAGGCCTAGGTTCTAGTGATTAATGAAGAGGAATGGAAGGAATTAGTGTTGGAGTCACTTACCCAAATGGTTATGGAGGAAAACTAGCTTGGGAATCGTCAATGGGGGTTGAGGAAGAAGGGAAGGGTGAAAAAAATGGAAAAATCCCGTATTTTAAAGATTATGCACTGCCTGGCCTACAGGGATTCCGCACCTGCGGCTCGAGGACCGCACCTGCGGTCTCGCTCCTGCGAGCTGGGGCTCGCACCTGCGGAACTGGGCAAGAGGGGCTGGGGTCACACCTGCGGAGGGATTACCGCACCCGCGGTTCGCTCCTGCGGACCTTTGTCCGCACCTGCGAGAATGGGGGACCTCACCTGGGGTCGCACCTGCGATGCTTGGGACCGCAAGAGCGGTCCCGCACCTGCGACTGGGCAACCGCACCTGCGGTCACATCAGCAACAGTTGCACCAACAACTATTTTAGCTGGTTTTTAGCTCCGCTGGGTGTCCGGGTGGCACCTGGGCCCACCCGATCCCTCGTCCAAATATACCAACAAGTCCTAAATCATAATACGGATTCGCTCGAGCCTTCGGAACACCCAAAACATCGCTAAATCTCAAAATCACCCCCCCCAAAACCCCTAAAACCATAACTTAAGAAACTTCAAGTTCTTGATTTCTATAAAAATGCGCCGGACCGACCTATACCACTCGGAATGACATCAAATTTTGCAGGCAAGTTATAAATAACATAACGGAACTATTCCCGATCTCGGAATCTCCTTCGGACCTCGATAACATAAAATCACGTTCCAAACCAAATTTCAAATTTAAGGAAATCCTTATTTCTGTATAAGTTTTCTCAAAACTTCATTAACTCTCAATTTCCCATTTTTGATCCGAAACACGTCAAATCAAGTCCGTTTTACACCAAATTTTACAGATAGTTCACATAACATATATTAAACCTGTGACGGGCTCCGGAACCATAATACGGGCTCGGTAACACGGTTTTCACATAGATATTCATTCTAAAAAACCTTTATATTTTTCAGAAAATAATTTTCTTTAAAAATTTATTTCTCGGGCTTGGAACATCGGAATTCGATTCCGGGCATACGCCCAAGTCCCATATTTTTTCTACGGAACCTCCGGGACCATCGAATCATGGGTCCGGGTCTGTTTACCAAAAATGTTGACCAAAGTCAACTGTATTCAATTAATACTATAATTTTCATTTTTCATCAAGTTTTCACATAAAAGCTTCCCGGCTACACGCCCGGGCTACGCACGCATATCAAGGTGAGATTAACGGAGACTTTCGGGGTCTCGGAATACAAATTTAGCTAAATTAACATAGGATGACCTTTTGGGTCATCACACCAATCCTATAAATATATATTTCTGAGTATCTTTTAGAATGCAGAGACTAATCAAAACGTACCATGTCCTAAAAGAGACACCATTTCTAAATGGTCATAAGCGATTCCCTCTTCGTTTAGTTAAGGTAGTATAAAAATCTTTCACACCGTCAATCTTTCTAATTTATGTACGTCTATATTTATGTTATTTTAAAAGTACGAAGGTCCTTAGAGAAATATTGTTCATCTTTTTTATTCTTAAAAATAAATTTTATATTGGACAAATTTCTAGTTTAATTATTTTTTAATATTAATTAACTAACATTTTTCTTATCAAATTGTTTCTTATTTGAAATATGTAGCAAATTCTAATATTAACGACTTTAAAATCGAGTAACATTATTATATAAATCACATTTAAATTGTGCGTCTATTTTACTTAAATCTAATCCTTTCACGTTTCCGAGGTTTTAAACGTTATGGATCGTTATTAAGGCTTTTATTTCAAGCTTTTGTCTTCGCTTTAATTTTGAATTTATTCATATAATCTTTCTTAAACTCAATTTTAAATAGCGATAAGTTTATAATAACAAATATATGACATATACTACATACAAAAAAATTAATTCATTTTGTGGTCTCCTATGTAATTATGAATTTGCCACAAGTATTCCTAATCGTGTAAAAATTAATAAATCCTACTTTTCTCCTTTAAGTTTCCTAGAATTTATGGTCGTTTTAACAAATTTGGAATCATTTGGAAACCACCTATTTCTAAGCTTTTGTCTATTATTTTTAGAATTATTTTAATCATATTTAGACTAAATTAGATGCTCGGTATTAAGGTTAGATAGCAACCCCTCTAACTTTTCTAAAATTCATCATCTTATGTATACGGTCGAAATCGGGTATGCCCAATTTCATGAGTTCGATGAGCCGCCTCGAGAATAGGCTTGTAATGGGTCGAGCTCGAGCTCGAAGACGCGAAGATCGAAGCACTCGCTGAGGATCGAGGACAAGCATGACCGACGTCGAGTAACGAAATAGCGAGATATCGGTAATCAACCAAAGATCTCGGCGGAAATCTCGGAAGGAATTAAACTGCTAAAGGTTATTGACACCAATCATGGAATTTATTCCGTAATTAGGGTTATACCTTATTTAAGATTCCTCTAATATATAAAGAGGAATCCTAATCATTTGTAATCATCATACATTCACTGAGAAATAGTACACACACTGCTCTTTATTTGCTTACATTTCACTACTGTTCTTACTGTTCTTAATACTTGAGCTTGAAGTTGTTCTTAATCGAGGTCGATGCGTTGCTATAATACTGGTTTGATTTATTTTTACCGTTCAACTCTTTCATTTAATTCGCTATTTATCAATTGGTATTGAATTAGATCACGTATCCTTAAAACCATAATACAAGTTTAATTGTTACTCGTATTTCGAGGTAAACACCTCAATAATCAATAAGAACCTTTTATTTTTGTGCGGGTAATGTTAGGAAAGCAAATTTTTTTAACCACATTCTTTCTTCTTATTTTTTTTGAAATACAAAATAATGTTGATAATTTTGATGAAATTTCTTAATAGTCCTGTTGATGTGAAGATGTTATAATAACCAAAGGAGATAAAAATAAAATTTCTATTCTTCTTAATAAAAGTTAAGATATTAAGAATATACTACAACGAATTTATTAGACCTTCAAATCTCAAGAATTTTATTTTAAATTTTAGATAAACTAATTTAAATTTTAAAGTTTAAAATATGAATTTTCATGCTTAGCGTTAGCTAGGTCATAAGCTATTTTGTATAAGATTAATATTCGTCATTTTCAAGAGCTTATATTTTTTAAATTTTATTTTATAACTCAAGCGCATTGTTTAATACTCCCTCCATTTCAATATTTTTGAACCAATTTCCTCTTCAGTCCGTGGCCGTTGCTTGTTCCATAATTTGCTGGAATGGGAAGTATAGATAGAAAGGCAGAAAGGGAGATTCATGAATTGAATCAAATGGAGCCTTTTAATTTAACTAATTTGAACTTAATTAAACTAAAGAGTCACGCTCTTTAAACGCCCTATAAGAAAAGAAGAAGAAAGAGGTGGAAAGTAAGCAACTTCTATCAGCGCCGGACCTTGAGTCGAATTGATCGTGTCATGTGCAATATCCATCAATGATGATTCATTAATGTCCATTGATTAAGACTCCTTCCCCCTTTTCACAGCAACACAAAACGAGGGTTTCGCTCGTTATAAGACTTGACCAAACATCTCACAACACGAGCTGAAGACAGTCATGCAACACCTGTATGAAAGTCGGGAGAACTTGGTTAACTTTCCTACTCTGATAGAATCTCTGAACGGAAGGTACCCACAACCGCCGTAACGAAGGAATGAATATATTAAGTGGGAAAGAGCCCTCGTAAGGCCTCTCTCATCCCTTGCTTATGCTGAATCGAGATTTTATTGGTCTTCTTTGACCCGCAGGAATAATGACCCCTTTTCATATTCGAAAATAATTTAACTTTATATAATAATTTATGGTCACATAAAATACATGTGCCTCATTTTATGCCACAAGTTCAAAAGTCTTTTCATTTTTCTTAAATTTCGAGTCCAATCAAATAAGTTCAAATAAATTACAACGGAGGGAATGGTATTTATGTATTTTTAATATTTATACTCATTAATATAGTACATTCGAATCGCGTGTATCCTAATTAGTATAATTAAAAAATTGTTTACCCTGAAAGTACGAGTAACAATTAAATTTGATTTGTGATTTTAAAGATACGTGATCTAGTTCAATACCAATTAATAAACAAGAAGTATAAGGTAATAATGAAAGGAATAAGCGAACTAAACCAGTGTTACTAGTATTCATGATCTTGAGTTTAGCTACGTATTTGGAAACACTGGAATATGAGCGCGAACCTTGTTTGTGAGCTCTATGTCGGATATGATCCGGATGATCCAGAGCAGTATGTGCCTATTGGGGGGCGGTTGATTGATTTTTCTTCATCAACTATATGCAATTACTTGGGAGCTCCGGATGTTCCCCATGAGCCCGTGGGTAACTTCATTGCCTGCCCAACATATTAGGCGCTGAGACACACTCTCTATGGTGTCAATTATATGGCAGCATGGGTCCGTGACAAAAGACCGAACGACATAGGAAATTTATAAATAAGAAAATGAAGCAAGAAGCTTAGGAGTGGTTGAAATTGATCAACACGCGGCTACTACCATGCAACCGTGGGATGATGATCAGTCGTGAGAGGTCTGCCTGTTGTATTCCCAATGACTAGCCAAAAGGTGAATGTGGACCGAATGATACGCTACCAGATGTCATAGATGAGAACAAGAAAGAGAGTTGATAGGTTATTTTTTGGGAACATGCTGACATTACTATAGAACAGAGAAGGTGGAGGAGGAGCAAGACTTTGATGTAGTCATTTCAGCACCCCTCCGACAGACAGACATCACCACCATCCGGGTGAAGGATAAGAACGATGTGTTTTCACTGATAAGTGCTTAGCGTAATGACCGAGATGACAACTTTATGGCCTATTCATATGGAATGATGGAATTGCAGCTTCAGATTGGAGGGAGGTTGGATACTCTGGAGGGGAGGGCCAACTTGAATGAGTGTTTTCCGCTCAATTGTCATGCCCTGCATCTGATTGGGCTTGGTGAGGGCCAGCAACTTCCTGAGGATGAGGATGTCAACACACATAAGTGTTCATAGGACGAGCTAGATCAGTCTAATAAGGAGGCTGAGGATGATGCAGATGATGGAGTAGATAATGAAGAGTGGACGGTTGCGGATGGGGCCTTCTACGATGAGGGCGATGATGATGACTGATTAGGGCATTTTTCCTACCACCTTACTCATTTTTATTATTTTATATGCACCGAGGACACTGCATGAATTAAATATGGGGTGGGGGATTCTCTATTTTATGTGACTTGTAAATAGTAGATAAGCTAATAGTACCTTGTTTTATTTTCTTATTAGCTTCTTTTTTCTATTTTAGCATAGATTATATAATAAAAAATAAAAAAACATTATCTTGGTATATTATTCTAGCTTTTGTCTTTAGTTTTTAGGATTACTTTTAGTTATTTTGGTATCGTTTCCTAGGAAGTTTTCTTGAGAGATTAAAGTCTAACAAAAAATAATAAAATTGAAAAACGAAAAAACCCAAAACAAGATATGTTTTTTTATTCTTTTAGGTAGTAATAATCCCCCATGGTTTCTATTTGTGCTTTAATTCTTTTTCATGGGATATTGTTGACTCGGGTAGTAGTTTTTATTTATATATTGTTTTAGAGTAGATTAGGGTTTAGGGAATAAAGGGATGGGAAAATGTGATTGTGAAACCCCTTTTGGCTTGTTTGATATTACAATATTTTGGCTCTATCATGTGTATTATCTTCCCTGTGGTTTGAAAATGCTTATGATGCCTTATTGAGTAGATAACATATTTATTGACGGATATGTCTCGTTTTCTTGGCTTTTGTTACTTTGTAGTTAATTCTTAATATTTTGTGGCTCAGTGAATACTTGCAATTGTTTGAGAATAGAATTGAACCGTCCTTAGTGAGTCATGTTCTATGTGTGATAAGAATTTGTGTAGAGCGTGTCATTGCATTAGAGTCTAGAACTTACTCGGCATGTGAGTTGAAGCGAAATCCTAGGCTTTGCTCAGTTTGAAAAATGATTTTAGTATTTCTTTGATATTTTTGAGATTAATGCTTACCACAAATAATAATTATCCATAGTCAGCCCTTTTGAGCTTATAGTCTTTTATTTGGCAACCACATTACAAGCTTATAAGTGTTTGTTCTTAATTGCCATTATTTTGATCATGCAACCTCTTAAAGCGCATTAATTGTAAAATAAGTGCTAGAGACGTAAGAAGGGAACTTGGGTGATTTTTGAGAGGAACCAATGAAAGAGAAGAAGTGCACGTGTTTTCTAAAAGAACACACTACCAGCGGGAATTTTGAAGAAAAAAATTACAAAACAAAAAAATATACAAAAGGTAGATGAATAACCTCATATATTATCCTTGCTAGTAGGTGTGAAGTAAAGTAGTGCTTCAAGAAAAAGGAAACACTCTTGGTATGGGATGATATTGTTTGTGAAACTAAAGTTGGGATTGAGGAAGCTGTGCTTAAAGTTAAATATGTGACGTGTTAAAGTGCTTAGGAGGGTGAGCCAGAACTCCAAAATTATATCCTACTCACCTCTTAGCCCACATTAAGACCATGAAAAAGTCCTAATATATTTTAGATCGAGCGAGCCTACATTAGTGGAGGTTTACATAATGGGAAAACCTATAGTACTTTGTGCGTGCATGTGACTTCTTTGTGATAGTGAGCAATTTCTTTGAGAAATATGAGTCCTTATAATATATTGGAGCATTTGATTCGAATGTGTGGACAATTTCTCTTTTGTTCTTGTTGAGAGGGCACATGATTGCGAGGGATATGTGACATTATTAGATTTCTCTAGGATGTTAACTGTTCAAGCCATGAATGCATTCTGACATTGAGTCGGTTTGTGAGGCAAGGATTATTATGAGCATGTTGTCTTGGTGTTGAATAATTTTTTGAGATATGGCATAAAGTAAAGGGAAATGTATTTTGAAGGCATATGCTAAAGTTTAATTGTGGCTATCTGTAATGACCCGACCGGTCATTTAGGGCTCTAGCGCGTTCTTTGGCGATTCGAGACCATGAGCAACTTTACTTCAGGTATTATGACTTGTACACATGGTCGGAATTTAAATTCGGGAAGTTCAGAGTGGATTTGGAAAGAGAATTCTCATTTCGGAAGCTTTAAGTTGGAAGAATCTAACTAAGAGTTGATGTTGAGAAAATGCCCCCAGAATGGAATTTGATGATTACAATAGTTTCGTATGGTAATTTCGGACTTAGGCGCATGTTCAAATTTGGATTTTGAAGTGCGTAAGACAATTCGGCGCATTTTGGTGAAAGTTGAAAAAATAGAAGATTTTTGAAAAGTTTGACCGAGAGTTTGACTTTTTGATATCGGGGTCGGAATCCGATTCTGAAAATTAGAACAGCTCCATTATGGCATTTTCTGACTGGAGTGCAAAATTTGGAGTCATCCCGGATTGATTTGATACGTTTCGGCGCAAAATATAGAAGTTGGAAGATTTAAAAACTCACAATTCGATTTGATGCACGATTCATAATTTCGGCGTTGTTTGACGTGGTTTGAAGCTTCAACCAAGTTTGAAATGTAATTTGGGACATGCTGGTGTAAATGGTTAAGGTCCCGAGGGCCTCGAGTGGATTTCAGAAGGTTAACATAATGAATTTCGGAGAGAAAAAGCTGCTGGAAATCTTCTGCTGCAAAAGCTGTTTTGGAAAGCAACTGGTGCATCTTTAGAAGTTTACATATCGAAATCTATAAATAATCAGAAAATTATCAAAAGATGAAAGTTGTATCCCTTTGATTCTAGTTTCCAGAAAACTAAACCATTGATCATTTGTACATTTGTACAGATAGTTATGATCGATTGAATGAAGGTCGGTAAAGCAATTTCGCCAGAAATTTGCTAATGCGTGGAGACGACTTTGGAAGCTCATATCTCGAAATATATAAGGCATTATATGGTGTATAGCCTATCAAATGAAAGATCTTCGAGTCTAGTTTCTATATCTTCAAGCCGTTCATCATTTGGAGTTATCTCCAAGTAGTTATGTGCGTTTTAATAAAAGGTGTCCAGCAGAGAAAAACTTCTAATAGGAGGTACAACCTGCACAGTGCAAGGTACAACTCGATGAAGTACCAGTGCCTATATAAGGCAGTCACGGGCAGCAGCTTCTTTTGAGAATTTTCTTGACTAGGGATTGGTTCTATCATGGTGGATTCGACCTTGGGGACTACTTCACAATACAAGGTGAGTTTTATTGGATATTTTAAGTTAATAACATCCTATTAACACTAATATTAACATCATTCAATCTTTGAAATCCCTAGAAATCTTTCAAGTTGTTAAAGAACACCAAATTTCCCCAACATTGAATTTTTAAAGAAAAGCTTCAAGAATGCAATACTAATGCTTTAAGCTCATTTCTTATGAGTCGGTGAGAGTAATTCTAATATTTGTTTCAAGTTGTTATGGTTGGATAATTGATTTCATAAACCCTAGTTTATGGCATGAATAGTGTTCTTGAGAAATTGAAGGAGAGATAAATAGTATTTTTAGAAATGAAATTAAAGGATGCAATGAACCTATGGAATTATTTTCTAGCTTAACTGGAAGTGTTCAACTAAGTAATTACCAAATTGAATATTTTGGAAATGTTAGTTAAGGAAGACGATGAATAGTAACTTGGCGATGTTGGAGAATTCATGTAGTATCATTGATGACTTCAAATGGGTATTAAATGATAAGAGTGGAGTTGAATATGTTAGTAAGTGAACGTATTAGACAATTTGAGCTGGATCCTTATGGCCAACTTGTGATCCATAAACGGATATTGATAAATATGTTTGAGTCATATTTTAATTGTAATTGAGATTGTAATTGCAAATATCAATTTGTTGGTGGCCTATGAGCATTTTTCACAATGTTACGATGTCGGAGGAGGATTAGAAGCTTGTGAATGCTAATAAAGCGAAAGCTAGTTTTGGAGCGTAGGCCATCAGTCGAGTTGTTAAAAAGGCTTGGGAACCAGCTATGAAACTCCGGAGCGAGGTAAGTCTCCTTTCTAACCTCTTAAGAGGGCATTGTCCCCATAGGTGAAATAATTAATTATGTGCTACTATTTTTGGGGGCTACGCACGCACGAGGCGACGAGAGTCCGTGAATAGCTACTATTATACTTATGTCTGGGTAGTCTAGGACCCACAAGCATGGTTTACTTGCCGTACTTGTAATTTTACGGATAAAATTAGACTGCTTAATATTATCGAATTAGTAAATGAATATCTAAGAAGGTTAAACTTCATTTTCTTAATCATCTAAAAAGAGGATTGATCTCTCCTTGGATAAATATTCCCTGATGAGTTCCTGATTTACTGTTTGAATGCGTGTATGTATGAGTACCTGCGTCGCTTGTATGATTCGCGAGTGGGGTAACTCTATTATTTATACATGACCGCGTCGCATGTATGATTCACGATCAGGGACCGTGTCACATGTATGATTCGCGAGCGAGGTAATAGATGCATATATGGTTTGCGCCGTTCGACCCTCCGGCAATGCACATTTTATTATTTATGTTGGATTGGGCTGTACGACCTCGACATTATTTGCGCATGCTATTTGCTTGGTACTTTCTGTGGGTTTGCACTGTTTAAACGCCTTGAAATATAAATTGTCAAATAAAATGACGGAAAATCGAAATTATATTTATGAAAGAAGATGTCACTTTCTGTTGTTATTTGTTATTTAATCACGACATCCATGCTTAGCGTCACATTTAATTATATTAATTGACCATTATAAAGTGTCGAAGTCGACCTCTCGTCACTACCTCTTCGAGGTTAGGCGGGGTACTTACTGGGTACGCATTATTTTTGTACTCATACTACACTTGCTGTACATTTTGATGTACAGGTACATGTATGGATAGTGACCTTGTGGGAACAACAGCGTGGTTGATAAGGGGACTTAGGTGAGCTGCACCTTATGAGACGACCCGCAACCAGCAGAGTCTCCTTCAGAGTACTTGCATCTTTCTTTCTATCCAAATTTGTATTCCGGTTAGTTGTTGTATTTTATTTTACTTCCTAGTAAATGCTCATGCACTTGTGACACCGGGTTCTGGGATGATTACGGGATGTTTAGTATTGAAATTTAAAACCATTAACATTTTAAAAGAAATTTATGTTTTCAGGAGCACTAAAATGAGGATTTAATTTACTATTTAGTGTTGGCTTGCCTGACAATGGTGTCCTGCGCCATCACGACCTTTTATAGGATTTTGGGTCGTGACAACATGGTATCAGAGCACTAGGTTCCCTTAGGTCTCACGAGTCATTAGCAAGTCTAGTAGAGTCTTGCGGATCGGTACATAGATGTTTGTACTTATCTTCGAGAGTCTACGGGGCTGTTAAGAGAATTTCCCTTCTTGATTCTCCATC
Source organism: Nicotiana undulata (assembly GCA_005239495.1). Classification (NCBI taxonomy): domain Eukaryota; kingdom Viridiplantae; phylum Streptophyta; class Magnoliopsida; order Solanales; family Solanaceae; genus Nicotiana; species Nicotiana undulata. Next base: position 13,050 of record ML257156.1, on the reverse strand, counting down.
GTGCGATTTGATTCCTTTGAGGCTTATTCCATCGCTTCTTTCCTATTCAATCTTATGCGACGCGAAGCGTTTGATATAAATTGGGAATTGAAGAACTATAATGATACTACAGATGTGGTATGTGATGTTTCTCCATGCATAGTTGGTTGGGGCTATTGTCGTTGCTTTGCGGAAGGATATTATGTTATTTTAGCTCAGTAGTTGTATTTCTGAGAGCTTTGAGGCTATGCTCTGGTTGTTATGATGCTCATGAATGGTTATCGTGCAGTAATTAACGTGGTGGTAGGATGCTTGACCACGTGTTGGGACAGTGAATGAATTTATAGGATTTCTACTCAAAGCACGATTCAGAGGTTTGGTATTATATTTTCGGCGGAGGAAAGGCAATCAGACTGTAAGTGTTCAAGTTTGGGTTGATAGAGTAACAAGACTGGGTGTTTTCAAGTGTGGTGGAATTTTCATCTACTATGTGGTGTCGTTGTCCTTGATTGAACGTGTTATGTTCGCGAGTGTTATGATCTTCTACAATTTTCCTTTAGGGTAGGATATTATGAGATAGTATTGGAGAAGTGGATGAAGAGATCACGGGGTGCGATGGTCTAGGATTGAATGGGTATTTCTAATGCTGACGGCTCGAGAAGGAGGATCTTCGGAAGGGGTTGAAGTTAGTAGAAATCTATCGGTTCAAGTGCTACAGAGATAGATATTGATCTAAGGCAACAGATGGGCAACAAAGGATGAGGAAGGACATGTGGTAAGTGTCAGGCGGTGGTTAAATTTTTAGAAGGCCAGGTGTAAGAAGCGAAAGTCGAGTAGTTCCTTAAAGGAGTGAGTTTGACCAAGGTGGGAGAGTGGCAGCGTAGCATATGGGTTATGTGGTAGGATAGCTGCACACCTTGAGGAAACGTTTGGAGTGATTTGAGAATTTTAGTGGACGGTGATTCGGTCCATAGGCTTAATTTGAAATATTGGCTATTATACGGCGGGAGATTGGATGCAACAGAAATAAGTTGCTTGATATGAAGAAGGATGCAATATAACTTTGAATTGGAAGTTATTGTCACACATTTAGTTGATGTCCATAAGGAGTGAGCGGACTAGTACAATTGGTGAATGAAAACGGGCTCAGGATGGGTCATTGATGTCGTAGTGATTTTACCTCGTGCAGCGACGTTGGACGATGTCGGCATGTAATATCCACAGGGGGGTTATCTCTTGTGAAAAGGTCAGCGGTCGCGTGGTTGGCAATGCTTCTGCGAAGGATTTTACTGACTATCCAGTAAGAGGTCAAATATATGGATGTTGCTAGAGATTCAGAGTGTTCATTTAGTGCTAACAGAAGGATTTCGAGTCCGTGTTATGGTTAAGTATCGAGCTTCTGGAGTGGATTATGAAAAAAGGTCTTGGAATGTTCTATGTTATCTTCGGTCTGCAGTGCAACATTGGAGAAAATGGAAGAAAATAACTTCAGACTCATACATGAAGTATCAGAATGACTGTACCAGTTAGCAATAGTTGAATTGGCATGATGGTGGTTGTGACCAGCTCCTTCAGCGTGTTAAGTTATACATGTGAATTGTGGCGGTGTGTTCGAGGCTTGACGACCGCCGTAATTGATTTTATTTGGAGGCATTCGAGTATTATGGCCTGCTATGTGCAGATGGATCCCAATATTTGGAGGCATTGGAGGAATTTGACTACTTGAGATTGGTATTTTCTGCGGGTATGAGAATTCAGTCAAGTGTTGCAATGGTTCTCTTGAAATGAGTTAAGTAAAAGGTTTCTATATGATGAAGTGTTTACCCTATCGATAGTCCAGAAGTTAAGATGAAATTCTTGGGCTCTCGCACATTGGTAGGATAGGTGCAGTGAGCGTCATGAAATTTGAAAGTTTAGGATCAAGTTTGCAGTTTGGGGTTAACAAGAATGTCACAAGCTCGGATGAGTAGGAAAGGATTCAGATGTTGGAGTAAGCTGGTATTGTCTTTGGCATCACCTGAGATCGGTGTCTTGTGTAAGGTGCTTTGTGTTCTGACTTGTGGCTTCTTGATTTGCTTTACATCGTCAGTGCGGACGATGGTATGGATGTGCAAACTTGTTACCGTGTGTGGAAGGTCGTGGGAGCGTGACCGCGGGAAGATTGTATAAGTTTGACATGTAGTCACTTAGTTGATCGAAGATTTGAAACCAAGTGTAAAGATTGTGGTGATATTGTTAATTTGAGGATTTATGCCTGAATGGAACTCGGTTTATTGGGGTGTGGACTGTGGAGGTTTACTCTGGTTATGATGGGGCCCTTGTGTGTTATGGAAAGAGGGGGTTATTATGGACCCATGAAAGGTTATTCGCCCAATACAGTGCGATCAGAATCTGCTTGAGGTCGGTGAGTGGATTTAAATATGAATGTGAGCTCTATATCATGTCTGATGTGTTCATTTCAGCATAGCACAACTTATGGAGGAGTAATCGAATGTTGGATGTTATTTCATCGTCGGTTATTTCATGTATGCTATATTGTGCCGCGTGAGTTGTGTAACAACTTGATAAATTTCATATGTGTTAAGGTTCCGCGTAGCGATAGTGTTATGTGAGCATGATGGCTCTCGAGATTCAGATCACAGATCACACCTTAGTTGTGCTTGAGTTTTGTAGCGTACGATGCTATCTGTCTCCCCAAGGATTGTATTATGCGCTTGGCGTGCTTGTGTCCGACATTCGGATGTTTCGTGATTATGAGCACTTTAGCTTGGTAAGTATTTCCTTATAGATTTTGTGTTTGGGTCGGGTGGCACGCCGCCACGGGTATGTTGTTTGGAGCGGGTTGCATGCCGCAACAGTGTGATTTTGAGTACAGTCCCCTATATCTATTTCGTGTGTTTTGATTCCTATTTTCTTAGGAAAGTTCACATTAGTTGCGTGGGTTGAGTAGTCCCTTCCAGAGTTCGTTTTCTTTATGTATCACGTTCGAGTTTGTAGCCTATTGGCACCTTGTGGCATCATATGAGATTTTGGCAGAATCTGGGCTGGCTTATTGCTTGGGCAGCTTATACTAGGTGAGACAAGATTATTGGATCTAGGATCAGTGCAATCAGATTAAATGAAGTGTAGTAAAGAACAAATACCATTATTTGGTTCATAATGAGGTGATGATTCTAGTCCAGATGAGAGGTTAAGTGATTTTTGACTCTGCAGTTGGTTATGAAATTCTACGCATTTCTTTCGTCGTAGCGGTCATGTAAAAGTTGGGGCAAGATGTATATAGGTCATGAGATGCATTGGGAGCATCAGATTCGTGGAACTTTGGCTATTAAGATCAGAGAATGTTTATTATGGTTAGGTGAATTATGTGGTGTATGGTGCTAATTCAGCAAAGGCATGCAATCATATTCTGGTACATCGTGTGGTGATTGATATTGTGTTCGTAAGTTGGAAACAGGCATGGTAGAGAATTCCGAGTGTTGGAATTTGCCTCTAAGGCTTATTTGGCTAAGTAAAAGGAAATCTTCAGATTGTTCGAGCAAATGTACTCAACTGGGTTGTGGTAGCACGGGAAGGTGCACGAGGTGTTAAACAGTGATTTTGGACAACTCTGGAGCAGTTCTTGGCACGTTCGAGGACGAACGTATGTTTAAGTGGGAGAGAATGTAATGACCCAACCGATCATTTTGGGCTCTAGCGCGTTCTTTGGCGGTTCGAGACCATGAGCAGATTGACTTCAGGTATTATGACTTGTACGCATGGTTGGAATTGAAATTCGGGAAGTTCGGAGTGGATTTGGAAAGAGAATTCTCATTTCAGAAGCTTTAAGTTGGAAGAATCTGACTGAGGGTTGATTTTTAGAAAACGACCCCAGAATGGAATTTAATGATTACAATAGTTTCGTATGGTGATTTCGGACTTAGGCACATGTTCAAATTTGTATTTTGAAGTGCGTAAGACAATTCGGCGCATTTTGGTGAAAGTTGAAAAAAATAGAATTTTTTTGAAAAGTTTGACCGAGAATTTGACTTTTTGATATCGGAGTCGGAATCCAATTCTAAAAATTGGAACTGCTCCATTATGTCATTTCTGACTCGCGTGCAAAATTTGAAGTCATCCCGGATTGATTTGATACGTTTCAGCGCAAAATATAGAAGTTGGAAGATTTAAAAACTCACAATTCGATTCGATGCGCGATTCGTAATTTCGGCGTTGTTTGACGTGGTTTGAAGCCTCAACCAAGTTTGTATTGTATTTTGAGACATGCTGGTGTAATTGGTTAAGGCCCCGAGGGCCTCGGGTGGATTTCGGAAGGTTAACGGAATGAATTTCGGAGAGAAAAAGCTGCTGGAAATCTTCTGCTGCAAAGACTGATTTGGACAGCAACTGGTGCATCTTTAGCAGCTTACATATCGAAATCTATAAAGAATCGGAAAATTATCAAAAAGATAAAAGTTGTATCCCTTTGATTCTAGTTTCCAATAAACTAAACCATTGATCGTTTGGACATTTGTACAGATAGTTATGATCGATTGAATGAAGGTTGGTAAAGCAATTTCGCCAGAAATTTGCTGATGCGTGGAGATGACTTTGGAAGCTCATATCTCGTAATATATAAGGAATTACATGGTGTATAGCCTATCAAATGAAAGATATTTGAGTCTAGTTTCTATATCTTCAAACCTTTCACGTTTGGAGTTGTCTACAAGGCGCTATGGGCATTTTAAAAAACTGAGTCCAACAGGGGGAAACTTGTAATAGGAGGTACAACCTGCACAACGCAAGGTACAACTCGATGAAGCACCAGTGCCTATATAAGGCAGTCACGAGCAACAACTTCTTTTGAGGATTTTCTTGAGCTAGGGATTGGTTCTTTCATGGTGGATTCGACCTTGAGGACTACTTCACAATACAATGTGAGTTTTATTGGATATTTTAAGTTAATAACATCCTATTAATACTAATATTAACATCATTCAATCTTTGAAATCCCTAAAAATCTTTCAAGTTGTTAAAGAACACCAAATTTCTCAAACATTGAATTTTTAAAGAAAAGCTTCAAGAAAGCAATACTAATGCTTTAGCTCATTTCTTATGAGTCGGTGAGAGTAATTCTAATATTTGTTTCAAGTTGTTATGGTTGGATAATTGATTTCATAAACCCTATTTCATGGCATGAATAATGTTCTTGAGAAAATGAAGGAGAGATAAATAGTATTTTTAGAAATGAAATTAAAGGATGCAATGAACCTATGGAATCATTTTCTAGCTTAACTAGAAGTGTTCAACAAAGTAATTACCAAATTGAATATTTTGAAAATGTTGGTTAAGGAAGACGATGAATAGTAACTTGGCGATGTTGGAGAATTCATGTAGTATCATTGATGACTTCAAATAGGTATTAAATGATAAGAGTGGAGTTGAATATGTTAGTAAGTGAACCTATTAGACAATTTGAGCTGGAGCCTTATGGCCAACTTGTGAGCCATAAACGGATATTGAAATATGTTTGAGTCATATTTTAATTGTAATTGAGATTGTAATTGTAGATATCAATTTGTTGTTGGCCTATGAGAATTTTTCACAATGTTATGATGTCGGAGGAGGATTAGAAGCTTGTAAATGTTAATAAAGCGAAATCTAGTTTTGGTGCGTAGGCCATCGGTCGAGTTGTTAGAAAGGCTTGTGAGCCAGCTATGGAACTCCGGAGCGAGTGAAATCTCCTTTCTAACCTTGTAAAAGGAAATTATCCCCATAGGTGAAATAATTAATTATGTGCTTCTATTTGGGGGGAGGGGGGGGGGGGGGCTACGCACGCACGAGGGGACGGGAGTCCGTGCGTAGCTACTATTATGCTT
>ML257154.1:0-16808 GCA_005239495.1 Nicotiana undulata | reverse complement strand
GAGTCTTTATGAGTATGCCAACTCAGTAGTAATGAAAATAAATCACAGTCTGAATAATATAAAACGCACAGTACAAATACACAATTTCACAAAATCAATAAAACACCAAGTCACCATGTAGTATTCATCAAAATAATAAGTTCGAAATCAGTTTCCAGAAATCCCTTGAAAACAAGTGCAACATCAGTATATCTCAGTAAAATCTTCAGTAAACCAGTTGAAAACGAAGTAAATCGTAGTTCGAAAACTAGTAAAATCATCACAAAATTGCCCCTCGGGCCAAAATCATTTCTCATAACAGTTTCCCTCAGGCATTCCCTCAATCACTCAATATCGACAATCACTCAGTATCAATCATCACTCAGTATCAGCCCCGCGGGCAATCATCATCACTCAATCGGTACCGGCGCTCACTAGGGGTGTGTTACAGACAACGGAGGGGCTCCTACAGCCCAAGCGCTATAACATCATAAGGCCTGAAAGCCTTCTCACCTCTTTCATAAGGCCTGGAAGCCTCCTCACCTCTCCGACGCTCACTGGAAATGGGCTCAGACTCCGAAGGAGCTCCTACAGCCCAAGCGCAATAACAACACCACCCTGGTAACTCTGAAGCGGTTGTGCACTGATAGATGCTGGTGGTGCACTAACATGAACTGGCGGTGCACGAGGAGATACCTGAAGTGCTGACTGAAATGGTCGGGGTGGATGACCCCTACTGAAAGAATCCCTGCCTCCAGACGAGGCTCCACTAAATCTACCAAAATGACAGGGCCTCTTGTCAGCCCCCTGACCACCTCCCTGTGACAAAATCATCTCAATCCTCCTGGCTATATCGGCCGCATCCTGGAATGAAATATCAGTACTCGACTCCCTGGCCATCTGGAGTCGTATAGGCTGGGCCAATCCCTCAATGAACCTCCGAACTCTCTCCCGATCAGTGGGGAGTATCATCAATGCATGGCTGGCTAGAGTGATGAACCTAGTCTCGTACTGAGTAACAGACATAGATCCCTGCTGGAAGCGCTCAAACTGCCTCCTAATATCCTCTCGCTGAGTAATGGGAAGGAACTTCCCCAAAAATACCTCTGTGAACTGACCCCAAGTCAAAGATGCACCAAGTCTTGGTTGTGATAGATAGTCGAAAAGTGGCGAAGTCAACTCCATTGGACTCCACTATGCCTATGTTCCGAAGAACCTCATGACAGCTGTCCAAGTAATCCTGTGGGTCCTCTGACGGTGCACCAGTAAAAGTAGCAGTGAATAACTTGGTGAATCTGTCCAATCTCCATAATGCATCTGCTGACATAGCTGCTCCCTCAGCTACAGGTGCTGCAATACCTGGCTGTGCTACTCCGGTTGGCTGAGGTGCCGGAGTCTGAAACTGAGTGGCAACCTGCTCTGGTGTATGAATAACAGGAGTCTGGGTACCTCCCCCATCCTGAGATCCGGCTGGAGCTGTAGGAAGAAGTCCGGCCTGAGCCACACTCTCAATAAGTCCTACCAAGCGGACTAGAGCGTCCTGAAGAACTAGGGTAGCAATGAACCCCTCTGGAACCTGCGCTGGTCCAACTGGGACTGCCGGAACTGGGACCTCCTCGTCAGACTCGACCTGAGGGTCCTCCACTAGGGCTGCTACTCTAGGCTGAGCCCTGCCCCGGCCTCTAGCACGGCCTCGTCCTCAACCTCGACCCCTCGTAGGAGCTGTAGCAGAAGTGTCGGGCTACTGAACAGAACCAAGGGAAGCACGCGTCCTCGCCATCTGCGAGAGAATAAGATAGAAACTCGATCAATATACAAAATATACTACACACGACAGAATATAAAGAGAAGAGGAGTATCCTAACTTAGCAGCCTCTGGGGGATAAATACAGACGTCTCCGTACCAATCCCTCAGACTCTACCAAGTTGTCTGTGAGTTATGAGACCTAAGCAACCTAGAGCTCTGATACCAACTTGTCACGACCCGAAATCCCACCTTTCAGACTGTGACTGCGTCTAACGTTGAACCCGCTAGACAAGCCAACATACACAACATTTTGACCTCGATAAAACAATGTAACGGTATTAAAGCCATTAACCTTCAAACCTTTACTGGAATATCCCGAATTACCTCAAAAGTTTTACAGCAGAAAAATAATAATACTTAAAAAATGCATAATGAAAGGATAAAGAAAATAACATCGCAAAAATCCCACAAAATACCGGGGTGTCACAACCTCACGAACTATCTAAACTGAGTGCTAAATACAGAGTCTGAAAAGAAATATATAATTGTCTTGGAACTTGGAGAATNACCTATGCAATGTGTGTCAAGCATGCCCGTGAGTCTATTTTGATAGAAATTACAGTATTTCTTTCATGTTTAGTATATTATGGGATTGCCTTTACTTGGTAATCCCATAATATTCTTGATTGAAAGTATTAGCTGTTGAGCTTGAGAAGTGTTGATATGAATGATAATCCAAGTGTAGAGTATGCGATTGAGGTGATTGGTTATAGCTGAGACCCTTGCCGGGCATTTATTGAGTTATTAATTATTGTTTTCTCTCCTTGCCGGGTATTTTGAACTGTCAATTTCCACTATGCTGTACTCCTTGCCATTATATCTATTATTGTTTGGTGAGGAAGAGTGTAAAGCACGAAGGGTGATGCCGTGCCATGATATCTGATTACGTTGCATAGTGAGGAAGAGTGTAAAGCACGAAGGGTGATGCCGTGCCATGATTCATACTGATTATAAGCACGAAGGTTAATGCTGTGCCAACTGTTATTGATTATAAGCACGAAGGATAATGCCGTGCCATGATACATTATACATTGCATTTTGAGGAAGAGAGTAAAAGCACGAAGGGTGATGCCGTGCCATGATACTGGATTACATTGCATTGTGAGGAAGAGAGTAAAAGCACGAAGGGTGATGTCGTGCCATTGTTTACATTTCTGGTACTTATACTTGTTTTGTTGGCTATTGTGATAGATTGCCTCCCTTGCTTACTTCTATCTGTCAATTTGACTGCTTCAATTCACTTTATCCCCTTACTGCTCCCGTATCCCTTACTTGTCTGCTTATCTCTTGCCATGTATCATCCCTGTTATCTGGTGTAGAATAGGACAGATTATCGTTATTGTCAAGTCTAGCCTCGTGCAAATACATGATTACATGCCTTTATTGCTTATTTATTTCATATCATGCTCAACATCATACTCCACTCGTTCCAAAAAAAATCCTATAGCAACGCTTGATGAGTGGTTGCGCCCTTCCTATTTTTATCACCCTGAATTCGGAAAGGCTTATTTGCGGTAAAACTAGTCGATCAGCGGTGCAGTCGACGGTTCCGTGCCTTCTCCTTTGAGTTGTCCGCTCAAAGGTACCAGTATAATACCCCATAGAAACCTTACTCCGTTATACTATTGCATGCATCATGGTCAAACCTAGCTAGGTTAATGTGTTGTCCACACAATAACCTTTAAGATATCCTTGTCCAAAGTCCACCGGGTTTTCATAATCCCAACATACATCATCACGTTTTGTGCATTTATTTGGAGAACTAAATTCTTGCATGCTAATCATAGATGTTAAATAGTCGAGTCTGGTGGGGTAAGGGCCTAATCATGTTTATCTTGCAGAAATATGAGGCACAAAGTCCTTAGATTCGGCATGGTTAGCAATATTCACCCAAAGCTCTCGAACTGGTGGGAGGACTTTCACTCTAGTGACAAGAAACTTGTCAAGAAATACCTGGGTAATTTACCGTCTCTCCTAGACATTCAACCCAACAACATGTTAATCGAGTCTGCCACCTTATTCTGGAATTGCGAAAGAGCCGTCTTTCATTTTGGGGACATTGAAATGACACCGTTACTGGAGGAAATAGGAGGACTGGTGGGGTTAGTTTGGGAAACCTCTGGGTTGTTAGTGCTGAAAACTGCACAAGAAAAGGTTTCTTGAAAATGATGGGTCTAAAGAAGAATGCAGAGTTAGAATGTCTGAAGAAGTCGTACATCCCTTTTGAGTACTTGTACGAAAGGTACGGCCACAGAAAGTCATACCGTACCTACCATGACGAATTCGCCATCACGTCTTTGGGACATATTCACCGTAGGGTATTTGTCTTCATTGTTTGCTTCTTGGGGTTGATCGTGTTTCCAACAAAGAAAGAAAGGATCCACACTAGGCTAGCTATGGTAACCAAGACTTTGATGGAGGGAATTGGCGGGCAGACTTTCAGCATCATCTCGGACATTTATCGAGCCTTAGAACATTGCCAAAAAGGAGCTAAGCATTTTGAGGGTTGGTTGCAATCTGTTACTACTACTGTGTGTCTTAGAACATATCCAAAAGGGTCAATACCACCAAGAACTTCCGCGAAGGGTGTGGAACGATCACATTGCCTTCCATCACCCAAGCGGATGACATATATTCCCGACAGGTTTGCTCAGCCCGAGACTACCAAGGAATGGGTAGAGTTCTTTGATAATCTGACTGAGGAGCAGGTCCAGTGGATGTTCGAGTGGTTTCCAACGGATGAATTCATCGTCAGGTCTAGGGATGCACCACACTTGGTGCTAATCGGGCTGAGAGGAATATATCCTTACGTTCCTCTCCGGGTTATGAGACAAGCAGGCATAAAGCAAATTATACCAAGGGTCGACAAGATGATCCATTTTCGAGCCGACTTTCAGGATGATGATATTCCTTACAAGTTCCAAGCCCAACACATGTGGCACTATAAGGTCATAATGGAAAAGGACACAATCAAACCAGATAGATACCACGCAGGTTGTGCACCTTTCTACTCAGGGTTGTTAGAAGACTACTGGGATGGTTTAGTCAGGCCAGGGTTTAGCCGAGGCCACAAAATCATATACGAGAGGGTCGAGGCCCAGGTCAAATATAATTTGCTGCGCAAGAGGATCCGTGAATGTGAGAACGAGCACCGTGAGATACACGAAACCAACAAGAGATTGATTGAAGAATGGAAAGACATGGTTGTCCGTTCTAACAGGAAGCTGGAATACTTGGAGCGAGGCATAGTCGAGCTGGAGGGTAAAATCATCAAGAGAGTTGAAGACTGTCAAAAGGCTGAAGGGAATGAAGGTGGACATCTAGCGAGGGCATACCTGCTTCTAGGACTTCGCGAGCTGGGGAACCTGTTCGATGGAATCAAGGATGCTAAATCTAGGGAAGGCCCTTCTGGGACCAAGTAGGATAGGATTTCCTTTTTCACTTTATCAATGTAATGAGGCCCATGGCCATTAGTGACTTTATTTCTTGCTTATTATTTTAGTGTCATTTTGGATTCGTCTGTTTTTACATTAATGAAATGAGGCATTTTAGCATTTTAAGTTTTCCAAATCAATTTGTCGCTAGGCCTACCTCGGGCACATCGAGGTTTTCCAAATTAGGACACGCTTTATATTCCCGCACTATGTGTTTAAATATCGCAATACTTTTTCATGATCCTCACTAACTTGGCCACCTTTTGTTTTTGTTTTTGTTTTCTTTCCTTTTTATTATTCCCCTCCCCAAAGGTTGGTTCGTGCACTCTGGCATCATCATCATACTACACAAGATCCAGGGGCCCTCCACCCTCTCCTCCTCCTAGTCCTCCCAAAGAAAGAAGCAAAGGCAAAGGAAAAATGGAAGATTTGAGCAACACAACACCAGCTGAACGGGTAGAGGCCGCTGACGGCCAGGGTATTCAAGTTCAGAACGAGGCTATGTCACAGCTAGAACAAAGGTTGGTGAAGCTCCAAGGGGAGCTTGAGCAGGTCCGGAATTTGGAAACCTTATCCTTCACTCTCAGTGTGCCAGATGTCAACCATCCTAACACCCGAAATCCCATACCTCCTTAAAATACTCCAAAGAAAAAGAACCATCCCGCAACTCATCACCACACCACTCCACCAAATAATCAAACTCTTCCACCATAATACAATGCTTGCCACACTCCAAGAAATACTCCACTACTCGTCCTTGAGCCACAAAACTCCACAAATGACCACCTTTACACCCAGGCGCCAGGCCATCACAACAACCCCATCTACGTGGAGACTCTGCCACACTCCACCCAACCCATCTCATACACACCTGAATCCAGTGAAAAGGATTTGCTTATCAAGAATCTAGCTGAGGAATCAAGAAGATAACTAGCCGAGTTCAAGGTGTTGAAGGAAGCAAAGGAGTTGAAGGGCTGAACTACGAAGACCTCTGCATATAGCCCGATGTCGAACTGCCCGAGGGGTACAAGCCTCCTAAGTTCGAGATGTTTGACGGTACAGGTGATCCGAGGGTCCATCTGAGGACCTACTGTGATAAACTAGTTGGAGTAGGAAAAGATGAAAAGATTCGCATGAAGCTTTTTATGAGGAGCTTAACAGGGGATGCCTTGTCTTGGTACATCGGCCAAGATCCCAAGAAATGGTTAAATTGGGTGAGCATGGCGTCAGACTTCATGGACCAGTTCAGGTTTAATACAGAAAATGCGCCAGATGTGTTCTACATTCAAAATCTTAAGAAGAAGCCCACGGAAACCTTTCGCGAGTATGCTACTCGCTGGAGATCAGAAGCAGCTAAGGTCAGGCCTGCCTTAGATGAAGAACAAATGAATAAGTTCTTTGTCCGAGCCCAAGATCCACAATATTATGAGCGGTTGATGGTAATTGAGAACCACAAATTCTTTGATATAATCAAGTTGGGCAAGAGAATTGAGGAAGGAATTAGGAGCGGAATGGTCACCAACTTTGAAGCCTTACAAGCTACAAATAAGGCCCTGCAATATGGTGGTGTGTCCAAGAAGAGAGATGTGGGAGTCATAATGGTTGCACAGAGGACTAAATCCCCGTTGAAATACCAAACCTACCAAACACCCCCGCTCACATATCAGCCAACACCAACATACCAGTCAACACCTCCACCAACATATCAGTCATCTCCCCCACCTACCTACCAACCGCAATCTCCCAGATATTCCCAGCCTGCTCCTGTTTACCATACCTACAAATCTCAACCATCTCACTACCAATCACCCCCTGCTCGCCAAAATTTCCCAAGACCTCGACCCAACTTTGATCGCAGACCTCCTAAACAATACACTGCCATTACTGAACCTATCGATCAACTGTACGAGAAATTTAAAGTTGCTATTTACGTCACTCCTATCCCTGCTGTGACCCCTGAGAATCCCTCTCAATGGGTTAATCCAAATAAAACCTTTGCATACCATTCCGACATGAAATGACACACGATTGATGAATGCCGCTCACTGAAAGACAAGATATAGTCTCTGATTGATAATAAGGTCATCATAGCAAAGGAATCCACTCCCAATGTCTGCAACAATCCACTCCCAGACCATAAGGGTGGAGGCGTCAACATGATCGAGGTAGAAGAAGATTGGGACCCATAGGGGTCGATCGAGTTGATCATAGAGGGTGATGACCCAAAGAAGCCAACAGTCACTCTTAACCCTATCATAGTCCAGATTCAGCAATTTGGAGATTCTGAGATAGCTGCTTCAGTACCTTTTTGAAATAGCACCACCTGCAAAGGCACCTGCGCCGTTTGAGGTCGAAGTTATGCCACCTGCAAATGCGCCTGCACCATTTGAGGTTGCGGTTATGCCACCTGCTAAGGCACCTATTCTATTCGAAGTAAAGATAGCTGCACCAATCACAGTGGCGGTATCAACCACACCACCTTTCTACACTAATGTTGTACCGTGGTATTATGTAGGTGAGGCAAGAAGGAAAGGCAAAGTCAAGATCGAAGAGGCTACCACTGCACAGGGAATGACAAGGACCGGCAGGGTCTATACGCCTGAACACTTGGCCGAATCCAGCAAACAAGCTTCAAACAGGACACCCATCATTGAGACAGGCCAGATGACCTTTGGAGGAAGGTGCATGCCAAATAATACTCTGTCATTGATCAGTTGAACAAAACCCCATCTCAGATATCTATTTTGTCATTGCTGCAAAATTCAGAGACACACAAAAATGCTTTGCTGAAAGTACTGAACGAAGCATATGTGCCAAACAACATCACCAGTGGGGAAATGGCCAATATGGTAGGCCAAGTGTTGGAGAGCCATAAGATCACTTTCCACGAGGATGAGTTGCTGCCTGAAGGGTTAGGTCATAATAAAGTACTGCACATCACTGTGCAATGTGAGGACTACTTCATTACCAGGATTCTGATCGACGGGGGATCCAGTCTCAATATCTCTCCACTAACAACGCTTAAGAAATTGGGCAAAGGGCTGTGCGAAATAAGAGAAGGGTCGATGAATGTGACAGCTTTCGACGGTTCACAGATGCCCACCATCAGCGAAATTAGCCTTTGTCTGCAAATAGGACCTACGTGGTTCAAAGTTTATTTTCAGGTTATAGACAAATCGGCGTCCTACAACCTGCTACTAGGACGACCATGGATACATGTCGCTAGGGCCGTGGCATCGATGCTACATTAGGCAGTGATATTTGAATGGAACCACCAGGAAGTAATCATCCACGGCGATGGAAGAAATCCTATCTACAGTCGTCAGACCATTCCAGTGGTTGAAGGAAGAAGAAGGATATGTGGATAAACCTACCACCACATTGAACGGGTCAACGTAATAGACAAAGACAAATGGTGGGATAGTAAGATAGCAAGCATGATGAACTGGAGAGGGTACGAGCCGGGTAAAGGGCTTGGCAAGAATCTTCAAGGGATTTCCAAGCCAATACAGCTCAAGCGCCATGGCACTACTTTTGGGTTAGGATACAATACACCTGGGAAGAGTTCAGGAACTGGTCGCCACTATGGCGCGGTCCTTATTACCCATTGGAACAACCAATACCACATCTAGAGCAAACTTTTCAGCAGACCGATGTTATATGGGGATCAGAGGAAGAAGAGACACTGGCAGTATTGAAGAATCTATTCCTGGAGGAGGATGATATGGACTGTTGCGTCATTTTTTAGGGGAAGAGGGAGAAAGGCCCTTCCATCCAGGCCATGAGCAGAGGAGAATCTCTTAAGAACTGGACTATCAAAATAGTCAGGGCCCGACGAGTCTCGGGGTAGCAAGGCTGAACAAACATCGTTTATTTTTCATTTGCTAAATGATTTCCTTTTAGCATTTTTATTTCTGCAACAAGATCTTCAATGTTCTAAAACATTTGTTCAATTTGTCAAAAACACTTTCATGTTTTATGAATCAATATTTATTATTATTGTTTTCTCTCATTACTTTATCTATACAACATTACTCTTACTTGTCTTGATGAACTAATGACTGTGACATGCAACGAGACAACGCAACAAAAGGACATCGATTCAGAAGAAGAGGATGATATACCTGATGAAATTATTAAAGAAGTCAAGAATTTTGAGAACAGACCTAAATCCAATCTGGATGAGATCGAGATAGTCAACCCGGGAGATTCAGACAATGTCAAAGAAACTCGCATCAACATCCATTTAACACCGTCAGAGAAGGAGGAATATATAGAATTCTTAAAAGAGTATGAAGACATATTTGCATGGTCGTACGACGACATGATTGGTCTAAGTACATCCATTGTTGCCCACAAGCTGCCAACTAATCCAATGTGTCCACCAGTAAAACAAAAGCTCAAAAAGTTCAAGCCTGACATGAGCTTGAAAATCAAAGAGGAAGTTACCAAGCAAATCAATTCCAAGGTTCTCGAGGTAGTGGAATATCCGACATAGTTAGCCAACATCGTGCCGGTACCCAAGAAGGAGGGGAAGGTCAGAGTCTGTGTCGACTATCGGGATCTCAACGGGGCCAGTCCGAAGGATGATTTCCCATTGCCAAACATACACATCATGATCGACAATTGCGCCAAGCATCAACTTCAGTCGTTCGTGGATTATTTTGCCGGTTACCATCAGATTTGGATGGACGAGAAAGATGCTGAGAAAACGGCTTTCATTACGCTGTGGGGAGTTTACTGCTACAAGATGATGCCATTCAGCCTAAAGAATGCTGGGGCCACCTATATAAGAGCTATGACCACTATATTCCACAATATGATACATAAAGAGATCAAGGTATATGTGGACGATGTCATTATCAAGTCCAAGAAAGCCACCGACCACATAGCAGATCTGAGGAAGTTCTTCAATAGGTTGCGAAAATACAATCTGAAACTAAACCCGGCAAAGTGTGCATTCGGGGTTCCTGCTGGGAAATTGCTCGGGTTCATCGTCAGCCGTCGAGGGATAGAATTGGATCCGTCAAAGGTCAAAGCCATCGAAGAGTTACCGCTGCCAAGGAACAAGAAAGATGTGATGAGTTTCCTGGGATGCCTTAACTACATCAGCCGGTTCATAGCACAGTCTACAGTTATATATGAACCGATCTTCAAGATGCTGAAGAGATATGTTGCAACTAAATGGACCGAGGATTGTCAAAAGTCTTTCGACAGAATTAAGGAGTACTTGTCAACACCGTCAGTCTTGGTACCACCTGAGCCAGGTAGACCTTTTCTACTCTACCTCACAGTATTAGATGGGGCTTTCGGCTGCGTACTGGGGCAACACGACGAGACAGGGAGAAAAGAGCAGTCCATTTATTATCTAAGTAAGAAGTTCACTCCATATGAGGCTCGATACTCTCTATTGGAACGTACCTGTTGTGCTCTAACTTGGGTAGCCCAGAAGCTGAGGCACTACTTCTGTGCATACACGACATACCTCATATCAAGGATTGATCCCTTGAAATATATCTTTCAGGAACCCATGCCCACTGGCAAGCTGGCCAAGTGGCAAATCCTGCTGAGTGAGTTCGACATTGTCTATGTGACTCAGAAAGCAGTCAAGGGACAAGCATTGACATACCATCTTGCTTAGAATCCCGTGAATGGAGAATACAAACCCCTGAAAACGTATTTTCCCGATGAAGAGGTATCATTCATAGTAGAAGACATCACAGAATCCTATGATGGTTGGAGACTGTTCTTCGATGGAGCGGCAAATTTCAAAGGAGTCGGTATTGGAGTTGTCCTGATATCGGAAACTGGTCAAGATTATCCGGTATCTGATAAACTTAGATTCCCCTACACCAACAATATGGCAGAATATGACGCCTGCATCTTAGGGCTCAACATGGCCATTGACATGAATGTGCAGGAGTTGCTAGTAATTGGTGATTCAGTGTAACGACCTGATCGGTCGTTTTGAGATCCAGCGCGTCGTTCAGTAGTTGGGAGTCATGAACAACTTCATTTCGGTTATTGTGACTTGTGTGTATGGTCAAAGTTGAAATTCAGGAGGTTCGGAGTTAAATTGAAAGGAAAATTCTCATTTCAAAAGCCTTAAGTTGAAAAAATGAGTAAGACAGGAATTTTGAGTAAACGACCTCGGAATTAGGATCCAAAGGTTCCAACAAGTTTGGTGGTGATTTTGGACTTGGGCGTATATCTGGATCGGGATTTGGATAACCCGAGAGCGTTTCGGTGTATATTGTGGAAGTCAGCATTTTTGAAGAAATTTCCTAAGTTTGGCTTGAAGCGTATTTCAATGATATTGATGTCCGTTTGGGATTCCAAGTCTGGGAATAGCTCCATATGGTGATTCTGGAGTTGGGAGCACGATCGGAAGTGAATTCAGATGTCCATAGGTCATTTTGAAGTCATTTGGCTAAAGATAAAAATTTGAAGGTTTTTGAGAAGTTTGACCGAGAGTTTGACTTTTTGATATTGGGGTCGGATTCCAATTTCGAAAGTTGGAGCAGGTCTGTAATGTCGAATATGACTTGTGTGCAAAATGGGGTCCATCGGACGTGATTTGATAGGTTTCGGCATCGGATGTAGAAGTTTGAAAATTCAAAGTCCATAAAGTTTGAATTTTAGTGCGATTCGAGATTTCGGCATTGTTTGATGTGATTTGATGCCTCGAGCAAGTTTGTATCATGTATTGGGAAATGTTGATATAATTGGTTAAGGTTCCGAGGGCCTCGCGTGGATTTCGGAAGGTTAACAGAATGAATTTCGGACAAAAGAAAGAAGAAATTGCAGAAAATTTCTGCTGCATTTTATTTTTGGACAGCAAATTGTGCGTCGAAGAGCTAACGTTGGAAGCGTATATATAATAATTGATAACGAATCTGAACATTTGCAAAACATGAAAGTTGTAGATCTTGAAGTCTAAATTTCAGAACATTAAACCATTTGTCATTTGGAGTTTTGTGCAAAATGTTATGACCGATTGAAGATGGTTGGTGGGGCAGTTTCGCTAGAATTTTCTAGTGCGTGGAGCCGACTTTAGAAGCTCATATCTCGGAATATATAAAGCTTTATATGGTGTACAACCTATCCAATTAAAGATCTTCTAGCCTAGTTTCTAAATCTTCAAACCGTTTGTTATTTGGATATTTCTACAAGAAGTTATGGGTGTTTTAACATAAGATGTTCAACAACGGAATTTTAATAGGATGTACAACCTGTGCAGCACAAGTGCAAGGTACAACTCGATGAAGCAGGGGCAGATTCTTTTAACACGAATTTTGGCCATTTCTTTCATTTCTTTCGTTTGGCTTGGATGATTTTGGAGAGCATTTCAAGGGGGGTTTCATCAAGCATCAAAGGTAAGTTGTTTCTACTTATTTCCAAGTTAAATACAAGATTTATTACATAGATTTGATATGAGAAATTGGAAAAAATGTGGGGAAATTGCAAGGAAACCTAGAATTGATAAAATTTGATTTTAGCCATGAATTTGATCATGAAAATTGTAACAAATTGTATAGTTGATTTAGTAAAGTTATGGGTAGAATTTATCTTCGAGAAATTTCGGAATCCGGGCACGTGGGCCCCAGGGCATTTTGGTCAATTCCTTGAGCGGAGTTGGGAAATTATATAATCTGAATTTTTAGTAAATATTAGAGTATATTTTCATTGGTTTGTCGTTGTTTGGTTAGTTTGGGGGTGTTGTGCATCCATTGGAGTCGCCGGAAGGGCTTAGAAGCCGGTTATGGAACTTCGGAGCGAGGTGAGTCTCCTTTCCAACCTCGTAAGGGGGAAATGTCCCCATAGGTTCCTTATTTGTTATGTCTACATGTTGTGGGGGATGCATACGTACAAAGTGACAAGAGTCCGTACGTGGCGACTATATTTCTATGTCGGGTAGCTTTAGGACTCACGAGCATGCCTCTATGTGCCTTATTTGTACCTTGTATGTCTTGTAAGTTGTGATTGTTATTAAGATGACATGGAAAGGTGAAATATTATGATTTCAATACCAGTTGGTTACAGTGGTATTGGAACGGTCCTGTTGGGTTCATTGTTTAGTCGGTACACATATAAACCTATATATGAATATGCACTTGTTATCGAGTCAGCACACGAGTCGCAGACTGGAGGCGCGATCGTGGGTCAGCTTATTTAATATTATTATCGAGTCAGCACACGAGTCGCTGGCATGATGCGTGATCGTGGGTAGCTTATCATTATCGAGTCAGCACACGAGTCACAGGCATGATGCACGATCGTGGGTAGCTTATCATTATCGAGTCAGCACACGAGTCGCAGGCATGATGCGCGATCTTGGGTAGCTTATCATTATCGTGGAAGCACACGAGTCGCAGGCATGATGCGCGGTCGTGGGTAGCTTATGATTATCGAGTCAGCACACGAGTCACAGACTGGATGCGCGATCGTGGGTCAGCCTATATATTATTATTATCGAGTCAACACACGAGTCGCAGACATGATGTGCGATCGTGGGTAGCTTATCATTATCGAGTCATCACACGAGTCGCAGGCATGATGCGCGATCGGGGGTAGCTTATCATTATCGAGTGAGCACACGAGTCACAGACTGGATGCGCGATCGTGGGTAAGCTTATTACTATTGAGTCAGCACGCGAGTCACATGTATGATTCGCGAACGTGGGTTAGCTTATGACCTCAGTCCTTATGACCACCCTTATGACTCCGGCCGGTTGTCTTGTTCTGGTATTGTATTATCACTTGAGTCTGAGTCACTTATAGTGGGATTGACAGGTATTATGTAAACAGAGGATTTTGCAGTTCATTTTCAGTTGTTACTTGGATTACATTATTTGCTTATGTACGTGTTGATTTCTGCTTCACATGCCTACTGCTTTAGCCATATCTCCTTTTATATTATATTGCTGGACCTTAGTGAGTATCTAGTCTACCTCTCGTCACTACTCCTTCGAGTTTAGACGGGATACTTAATGGGTACATATATGTATATGTACTCATACTACACTTTCTGTGCATTTTGTTGCACATTTATAGTACAGTGATCGATTTGGGGACTTATACGGGATGCATTCATCCAAAGGCATTCCACAACTGCCGGAGTCTCCCTTCTGTGTACTTATATTTTATATTTATTGCCTTTGTCCAATTTGTTTTTCGGCCAAGCGTTGTATAATTGTATAAATTCTTAAAAATTGCTCATGGACTTGTGTCACCGGGTTCTGGGGATGTCTTGGTATTTATTTTGTTGTATTAAGTTGGTTTCTTGCCGTGTTTAAATTACGAAATTTATTTATTTAATAATGGAAATGCAAGAAGAGGCTTCGATTCTAAAATGTTAAACATGAAAGTGTTCGAACTGATTAAGAAGTCGGCTTGCCTGACAGTGGTGTCCGGCGCCATCACAACTCATAGGTTTTGGGTCGTGACAACGTGGTATCAGAGCCCTAGGTTCCCGTAGGTTTCACGAGTCATGAGCAAGTCTAGTAGAGTCTTGCGGATCGGTACGGAAACGTCTGTACTTATCTTCGAGAGGCTACAGGGCTGTTAGGAGTACTTACCTTCTTGATTCCTCATTGTGCGATTTGATTCCTTTAAGGCTTATGCCTATGTTTCTTCCCACTCAATCTTACGCGTCGCGAAGCGCTTGCTATGAATCAGGATTTTGAGGAATTTAAATGATACTATGGATGTGGTGCGAGATGTTCCTCCATGCGAGGTTGATTGAGGCTATTGCCGTGGCTTTGCGGAAGAATATTATGTGTTTCAGCTCAGTAGCTGTGATTCTGAGGGCTTTGAGATCATGCTCAGGTTGTGATGACGCTCATGATTAGTTATCGCGCGATGTCGATACG
The DNA here is from genome assembly GCA_005239495.1 of Nicotiana undulata. Taxonomy (NCBI): domain Eukaryota; kingdom Viridiplantae; phylum Streptophyta; class Magnoliopsida; order Solanales; family Solanaceae; genus Nicotiana; species Nicotiana undulata. The sequence continues at coordinate 1,716 of ML257154.1, read as the reverse complement.
ATGGTAGAATGCTTGCCCATATGTTGGGGTGATGAATGGCTTGAAGGGAGGTCTTCTCAGGGCATGGTTTCGAGATTTTAGTGTTTTAGTGTGATGATCCAAAAGGTCATCCTAAGTAATTTTAGCTATATCTGTGTTCCGAGGTTCCGAAGCCTCCGTTGATCTCACCTCGATATGCATGCACAGCCCGGGCATGTAGCCGGGAAGCTTCTATGTGAAAATATGATAAAAATGGAGTTCTTATAATAAATAATTGAATAAAGTTGACTTTGGTAAACATTTTTGGTAAACAGACCCAGACCCGTGATTTGAATGTCCCGAGGGTCCGTAGGAACATATAGGACTTGGGCGTATGCCCGGAATCGAATTTCGAGGTCCCAAGTCTGAGAAATAAATTTTTAAAGGAAATTGTTTTCTGAAAATAATAAAGGCTTTTGAAAATGAATAATTATGTGAAAACCGTGGTACCGGGCCCGTATTATGGTTTCGGATCCCGGAACAGGTTTAATATATGTTATTTGACTCATCTGTGAAATTTGGTGTAAAACGGACTTGAAATGACGTGTTTAGGGTAAATATTGGAAAAGTTAAGCTTTATGAAGTTTTAAGAAATTTCTATGAGTTTTGAGGTTTAATTCCTTGTTNGTATGATGTTTTGGGAGTCGTGTGTGGTTTTGGTTTTGAGACCCGAGGGCTCGGGTGAGTTTCGGGTAGCTAACGGGGTGAGTTAAAGTGTACAAATTTGGTGTAATTGCATTTTGCTGGTGTCAGTTCCATTACTCTATGCGATCACATTGATTGGTCCGCGATCGCATAGCTTCGTGCCTGGGAGTAGACTGTTACACCATGCGATCGCATAGCACCCTCCGCGATCGCATAGTGTATTAGGTGGGTAAGGGGAGCCGGGGGGGAGTACTCTCTGCGGTCGCATCTTCTCTTGTGCGATCGCATAGTGAAGAGGCAGTATACCTGTGCGATCGCAATAGTCATTCCGCGATCGCAGTGCACCCAGTCTTGGATTCTATGCGATCGCAATAGTCATTCTGCGATCGCAGTGCACCCAGTCTTGGACTCTATGCGACGCATCCCTGCTTCCGCGATCGCATAGAGATATTTCGCCAATTATTAAATGAGTTCAAAACAGAATATTTCATACGAGACTTTGCTATTTTCAGCCTTCTTCTCCTCCTCCAACCTCCATTGTCGACCCCCAAGCTAGAATCCTTCAATAAACCCTTGGGTAAGTGATTTCAACTTCTATTTCTTCCACCTTCCTTTCATAATCACTAGAATCTAGGCCTAAAAACAGGGAAATTAAGATAGAAATTGGGGTTTTGGGTAGAGTTAGGTTTTTGGGAATTTTGGGTGATTCAACCTCAATTTGGGGTCGGATCTTAAAACAAATCATATATTTGAACTCGTGGGGTTATGGGTAGTCGGATTTTGGTTCGAGCCTCAGGTTTGGACCATGTGGGCCCGGAGTCAAATTTTGGAATTTTAGGAAGAATGCTTAGAAATTAGTAATTAGGCTATGGGTTTGATTTACTGAGCCATTATTGATATACTTGGGTTGATTATGTCTAGATAATACCGTTCCAGAGTCGAATTCTAAAGGAAAGGCGGTGTTAGATGGTTGATTGCTCTATTTTGGACCCGAGGTAAGTGTTTCGCCTAACCTTAGCTTGAGGGATTAGGTATAGAGTCTTATTTGCTATG